>CAUYQV010062688.1:0-28994 GCA_963574575.1 Galagoides demidoff
CCCCACGCGCCCCGCGCCCCCCACACCCCCCCAGCCCTCCCCCCCCACCCTACCCCCACCCCACCCCCCACCCCCCGGTCTGGAAAGAACAAAGCCCAAAAAATACCTCAGGCCAGAGGACTCCAGTGCTGGTAAGGAACCTCTGGGAATGCACCTGCTCCTGGGTCTCCTCTAGCTCAGGCAGGTCCTCCTCCTTGATTCTGTCTCTGTTGACAATGACACTGCCACCCTCTCTTCACTATCTCCCCTCTCCCAGTTCCCTGTGAGTCTTCCCTACACTCCCCTAGGCTGCCTTTGGCCCTGAGCTTCCTAATATTCTTAATGCTACCTGCTGTTGTCATTAATGTCTCCAGAATCCACATCAGATGGCCTGCCTGTGCATCTCTACCGGCTAGCCTTCAGACAAGACCTTGCACATCACCATCTGCTATCCTCCAGACCAGACCACCTTCAGATTCGGCTGCAAAGCTGTCGCCTAAACCTTTGACAGCCACGAGCATCTCAGTCCACTGCTCTAAGGATGCAGGGAGAGACACCACACGTATCAAGCAGGATTTGGTGGAACTTTACCTTCCACAGATTGGAATCTAAATAGAAGGGAGAAGAAATATTTCATTTTCCCAAGCACAAAATTAAAGCTGAATTTGCTTCTTCAGATTCTGCATGATACTATCCATCCCCAGAAGGCAGCACATGGGACTCTTCACCCTTCTAAGGCAGTACCTGCCCAAGACCCCCCTCTATGCCTCTGGGGGTCATGTCCCTTTCCCATCTCTGATCACTGCTCAATCCTCATCACCCTCGGGGGGACACCATTTCCAACTGCTTGCTATGCCCCTTCCTGGCCATTGGCCATCCTCCCCAGGCACTTCCACATTGTGTCACTTTCTTACTGAAGAACCCTATCTCAGGGCTCCCTATCAGATCCTAAGAGAATATTCTTATTCCTAGGAAACAGACATTGATGGAATTAGGAATCACAGGGAACACTGTCTTTTAGCTTACTCACAAATGGTTCTGGAAAAGCAAAAGTCAAAAAACTAGGAAACAGGGCCAGGCACAGTGGCTCAAGCCTGTAATCCTAGTGCTCTGGGAGGCAGAGGTGGGTGGGATGCCTGAACTCACAGGTTCAAGACCAGTCTGAGCCAGAGCGAGACCTCGTCTCTAACAATAGCCAGGTGTTGTAGGGGGCGCCTGTGGTCCCAGCTACTCGGAGGCTGAGGGTAGAGAATTGCTTGAGCCTAAGAGTTTGAGGTTGCTGTGACCTGTAATGCCACGGCACTCTACTGAGGGCAACATAGTGAGACTCTGTCTCCAAAAAACAAAAAAACCTATGAAACAGTAAAGGAGGCAAAATGCAAACCACTGATGACTCCAGGTGAAAAGTAAACAAGAGGCTAGGCGCCTGTAGCTCAAGCGGCTAAGGCGCCAGCCACATACACCTAAGGTGGCAGGTTCAAATCCCCAGCCCGGGCCTGCCAAACAACAATGATGGCTGCAACCAAAAAATGGCCGGGCGTTGTGGCGGGCGCCTATAGTCCCAGCTACTTGGGAGGCTGAGACAGGAGACTCGCTTGAGCCCAGGAGTTGGAGGTTGCTGTGAGCTGTCATGCCATGGCACTCTACCCAGGGGGATAGCTTGAGGCTCTGTCTCCAAAAAAAAAAAAAAAAAAGAAAAGAAAGAAAAGTAAACAAGAATACTTTGCACTATTCTCATACTTTTCTGGAATTATACCAAAATAAAGCTACACCCCTCCCCCCCAAAAAGAAAAATCCAAACCCTCACCTTAGCATCAAACTCCAACAATGAACAGCTCTTCTTATTAATCACTCCAGCCAGGCTGGTCTGTGCTAGCTATATCTCTGACACCTTGTTTTCTATCCCCCTGCAAGACTCAGGATTTCCCCTGCCCCTCCCGTCAACACACTTCCTTCACTGCCCCGAGAACCAGTTCCTGACTCACTTCTTCCAATGAACTAACGTTCATTGACCATCTGCTATCAGGCAGGAATTATGCTCCGCACTTATTGTACATTATCTCATCTAATTCTGCGAACACTTCTGGAAGGGAAGTACTAGCCTGAGACTTAGAGAGATTAAGACATTGGTCCAAAATTACCCAGCCACTAAGTACAGAGTTGGAAAGGAGATGCAGGTAGCCTCTGCCATCCACAGCGCTGACCCGCACCTCAGGGTTCCCTGACGTCTTCCCAGATGACACACACAGATCACTCGATGCACACAGCATGTTCTGCACCAGGTCCTATTCTAAATTCAAGGGGTCTGTGAGAGAACAAGATAGATCCAGTTTCTGACCTCATAAATCTCCATTTTAGCAAGAGGAAAGAGACAATAAAAGATGTATTTATCACACAGTTATATAGTACTTATTCCACACCAGATGTTAAGCATTTTATAAATATGAATTCATTTAGTCCTCATAAAGACTCATTTTTAATAGTTAAGTATTATTCTTACAAATAAGGAAATTAAGATCGAGGGGATTAAAAATCTCCCCTGGAGTCACACCAGTAGCAAGTGGGGAAGCTGAGACTTAACCCAGGCAGTTTGGCTCCAGCACCCAGGTTCTGATACCTCTCAATAAGCATAAGCAAGTGACCTAGCATGAGAGAGTGCTCCAGAAAGACAGAAAAAAGAAATCGGGGTAAAATGATCAGGAGCACTTGGGGGAAGGAGACATCCTGAAATTTTCAACTGGGTGGGATGAGAATTCAGAAGAGGTGACATCTGGGCAAAGACAAGCAGGGGCTAAGGGAGTTAACCACGCCAACCACGTTGTAGGGAGAGGGAAAGCCTGCAAAAGGCCCAGAGGCAGGGCCTGCCTAGAGTGTGGGAGAGACAGAGAAGCCTGGGCAGAGGAGGGGACATAACCACTGCCTTTTGTGCAGCAGAAAGCTCAGGTGCCATTAGGACCTGATCTTCCCTATCTTCCTGGTGTCCATCAACTGCTCTTATATTAATCTTCATTTCCAAAGTGAACCATGAACTCAGAACAGAGCCTGTGGCCTCTACTCTCTTTGCATGTCCCTGGCACTGCTAAGTTGGTTTGCTGAATCTATCTTCCTTGCTTATGGATTTCACCAACTACAAGGTGCAGGAGGATGAGCAGGTCCTGCCAGAGCAGCTTCTGCCCAGGGGTCCTGTGCACCAATGGTGGGCAGTAAGATCTGTCCGCATTAGGGCAACATCAGGAAGTACACAGTACATGTATTTTATTGCAAAGCACATCTGCCCTATTTTAGACTCAAATGTGACTCCAGTACCCCACTTCAAACTTGTTGGTAGCCAACATCTCTCTACCTGACATGGCACTACCACATTACTCTCTGGAGCAGAATCAAAGCTTTCTCATCTAGAATGGGACCAAGGGAGTGCAGAGGCAACTAGCATCCTCACGCTCCTTATTACAAAAACATCCCTCCTAGACCCTTCACAGAGTCTCTTAACTCTGGGACTCCTGAAGTCCTGGATCACAAGAATGAGCTCCAGGAGGTCAGTAACAACTGAACACAGTGAAGGGCCCTAATCACATCTACATAAGCTTAAGGCAAAGACTCAGCATTCAGTTAAGTCACAGAGAATCTAGCTAGATGCAAGTCACCCCACTTCACAACAAGGAAAGCACCTTCTCTCTACTTCCGTCTATCAAGTGCAGAATGTTCAAATTCATTCCCACAGTTCCCACTGACCTCTGCAAGTGACTCATAGGAATTAAGGAATATGCATCAGACATTTCTCTATTCCCAGTTTCAATCTTTTACAGTAGAAAAATCCATTTTGGCCCTAAGTCAGAAATGTAGGGTACTTTTTTTCCTCACATTTTATTTCTAAAATAAATTACTCTAATTTAATTCCACTTTTTATTTTCCAAAGGCAGTCTAGAAAAACATCCTCCCTTATAGAAGAATCATCTTCCATAGGCTGAGATGACGTAGAGAGAGGAAAAGCTAGGAGAGGGAACATGTTTGTAACCATAACTGAGATCTCAGGTGCTACTATTACATTTAGGAGATGAATCTCTCAAGGAGGTGGCAGAGAATTAGCAGGAAATATGTGAAGAAAAACACTGTCGAAGCAGGTGGCCTCAAGAGCAGCTTGAGCTCAAGAGTTTAAGACCAGCCAGAGCAAGAGCAAGATTCCCATCTCTAAAGATAGCCAAGTATTGTGGCAGGAGCCTACAGTCCCAGCTACTTGGGAGGTTGAGGCAAGAGAATCACTTAAGCTTAAGAGTTTGAGGTTGCTATGGGCTGTGACACCACAGCACTCTACCAAGGGCAAAAAAGTGAGACTCTGCCTCAAACAAAAATTTTAAAAAAGAAAACCACAGTCCCTACCCTCAGAAGCTCAAGATAACAAGTGACCCTTTAGCCATGGGACTGTTCTCCTTTTACACAATTGGGGGGGGGGGCTGCTGCCCCACTGAGAAGCCCCAGCAGCTATGGGGCTGCCTGGAGTGTGGGACCCAGAGACAGGCAAGCCCCTACCACCTGTGATATAACATCTGTCACACCACAATTCACACATGGCAGGTAAGCTGTGCTAGCTTCAGAGACAATTAGATAAAGGCATGGCATCAACACTTAAGTTTCCTGGTGCTGATCACTCTATGACTATGGCCTGAAAATATCCTTATTCTTGATAAATCCACACTGAATTATTTAGGGTTAAGGGACACAATGTCACTGACTTTCAAAATGGCCAGAAAAATATGCAGCAGGAACAATAAAATGAATGGCACAAAATATAAACAAAATCTACTGAATAAATCTAATTACGGGGGGGGGGGGGCCCTCCTAGGACAGCTCCTGCAACTTCACTGTAAAGTTGAAATTGTACCAAAATAAAGTTGCTCAAAAAAGGAGCTGCCTCTGGCCAGCAAATGGTAGGCACACTGTCCCAGTGACAGTGGGCACCGCCTCCCACCTAATGAACCTGGCAGAAGGTAGCAAAGCCACTGGCACAGTGACACTCTCAGGGACACACCCAGAACAATTAGCAGTGCTGACAGAAGTCAAGGAGCACCTAAGGCATCAGCTATCCTTGGGTTTTTCTCCACAATCAAGTCATATTCAAGCATTTGGCCAGCTTTACCAAAAGGGGGTTGGGAAGGCACCTAACCTGAAACTTCAGTGTTATCTAGGGCTCTTCCTCTCCTTATCTCTTCTATCTAATCAGTGTCCTCTTTCCAAAATGTCTCTGGCATCATGTCCCTTCCTCCTCTATCTCTACTGCCAACAATTCTGTTCCAGTTCCTTGTCACGTCACAGCTGAGTTATTACCAATTGCTCAGGGGTGGGCAAACCACAACCCACAGGCCAATTCCAACCTGCAAGCAAAATATCATTTTTACATTTTAAAATGGTTGAGGAAAAAAAGAAATCAGGATAAGACTATTTGTGACATGGAAAAATTATATGAAATTCAAATTTGGGGGCCATAATTATTATAACTTTACTGGGAAAATAGCCACACCCATCCATTTCCATATTACCTGCAGCCGCTTTTACACTCAAACAGGAGCGTTGAAGAGTTGCATCAAAAAGACCACTTAGCTCATAGAACCTAAAACATCTTTGGCTCTTTACAGAAAAAAGTTTGCTTACTCCTCCCACAGCTGATTTTGCTGACTCTCACCTCTCCTGCTTCTACCAGATTAACTAGCCTGAGATAATACTACCCCCACATTGGTGCTATGTTCAAACACCCTTGCTGGATTCCCCGTTGCCTGTAGACTCCACTCCGTACCATAAACTTGTTTTTAACAAGAAAAGCACATACGCTATGCCTTCATCCATGCTCCTCTGCCTCTGAGAAAACTCTCCTTGCCTTCAACTGCTAAGTTTCCCATTTCGAGGTTCTGGGAACATTTCTGGATTCCCTCTCCTCTGTTCCTCCAACACCCTATACTTACCTTCATCACAGCTCTTACCATGAGGCACTGAAATCATCTATTTGTGTGTCTGTCTCCCCAGCTACAGCAAGATTCCAGAGGGCAAGGAACACATCTTACTCATCCCCCATCACCCGACAGAACCTGGCACAGCTGTTCATAAACACTGAGCTCCACTTCAGCCCAGCCAGGCTGGCTGCCTCACTGTCCCCGAATACATCTTGCTCACTCTCAGCTCTGAGCCTTGTTCACCACAACACCCTCATCTCACCTAGACAGTCCTGGGACTCAGTTCAAGTCACATCTCCTGGTAGGCCCACAGAAATGAATACAGACTAGGGTTCAAGCCCCAGATTCCTCCCACTCATGTCCCAAATGCCCTTGGACATGATGTTTCTGTCTTTGCATCCTCATGTGTAAGGCAGGGCTCACACAGTATCACCAACCTGCAAGGCTTACAATGCATCTAAACTAGCACTTGGCCAAAGGTGACAGTACCTTCCTTGTTTTCCCCAAACTCCTAAATCACACTCTGCACCACTTTGGTAGTTTATCCCCTTAATTCAGGGGTCCTCAAACTTTTTAAACAGGGGCCGGTTCACTGTCCCTCAGACCATTGGAGGGCCGGACTGCGGACCTCAGGACCAGTCAGCTACTGAGCAGGACAGGCAGCGGTGGCAAAAACACCCGGCAGGCCGGATAAATGTCCTAGGTGGGCCGTATGTGGCCCGTGGGCCACAGTTTAAGGACGCCTGCCCTAATTGTTCCATGTATTAGAATTGGATCTTTTGAAGCAGGTGGCTTTATCATGAGCAGAAGATAAGGTCATACACATCTATGAACCTGTTCCCTACCCTAATACCCAGTGTAGTACAACACGTGGAAAAAAGGCCCAATAGACAAAAACTTAATTAATATGTTATTTCAGGAAGTTTCAAGAATCGCTAACTAAAAGAAAAGAATGCAAAGCACCAGGGGCTAAGGCAGAGAGTAACAAGATAAAAAGCAGGCACTTGTGGGCACTGCTATATTGATGAGAAAGGCAGGCAGAGGAAGGGAGCAGGAACTGGAAGGGAACAAGGGAGAAGGGACAGCCCTGGATGTGACTGTTCACTCTCACCCATAGAAATACTTCAAAGAAACCTGCTTCTAAAGCACTGTACATCCTGCACCCATATGCTCCCCTGAAAGCTGAACCCTGGATGAGAGGACGCCCGAAGCCTCAGTATTCCACTCTAAGTTTCCTAAGCACTAGTCAATATGGCACTCCTAACACTTAGGGTGCTCACTGCAGGATACCATGTGCCTGGTAGGATATTAAATACTTACAGCCTTACAAAGTAAGCAGGACGGTTATACCATTTGTGGCACAGAAGGGGAAACTGAGCTCCAGGGAGGTTAAGGAATATCCCCAAGGTCACATATTCTAGTAACTGGCATAGTATAGTATGGTCTGGTTCCAAAGTCCATGCTCTCAACCACTACACATTTTGATATCCTTAATCTGATTTAGCTCCACCATTTACCAGCTGAGAGATCTCAGGCAAGCCATCTAACTAAACAAGTTTCCCAATCTGTTAAATGTGCATGACATACCTAACTTTGTAAGTAAGATTGTTATAAGGAGATCATGCCTTAAAGTGTATTTACAAAGCAGACTCCTGATAAGTCAGTGCCCTTCCCACCTTTCCCATGTCCTAATACAAGTGAAGTTTTTCATCCAAATGACTTCCTTTAAGATCAGGAACAATCTACATGCCATTCTGGATGCTCCTGCCTACTGCCTATGCCTCAGCACTTGGACCTCGTAAAAGCTTACAAAAATAGCCTGGAGACAAGCATGAAAGGAAAGCAACCGCATATGGAGCTGAGTGAGGCAGCATAGACAGAGATGGTCCAGACGGCTCCTGGCGTGCAAATGAATACTGCATGAGCAAAGGCTGGGCCAGCCAGGCCCTGCCAGGATGCGCCAGGACTGACAGCACCTACTTCTGCATGCCACACCAGCAGGCCCAGGCAACAGGCTTTGGGAGGCCTCACAGGCAGAGCCAGTAGCATCTGTGCCTCTGAGGCTGCATATGCTTGTGTTGTAGGGGACAGACAGGTAAAAAGAAACAAAGAGGAGCAGGCAGTTAAAATGACAGGCAGTCATTCCCACTAATGGTCAGAAATCGGGCTCCCTGAAAAACTGTAACATTCATAAAGAACGAGTCATGTGGCAGTAAAATTCCTCTACTGTGAAGAATTCAATTTAAAACTAAGAAGTACAGCTACTACAGTATTTGGGGGTGGGGGAGGGTAAATCCACATTTTCACCCACCATTTGCTTAAAGCATAAGGGATACCTTTCAGCTGATGCACACTTCTCTGGGATCACCGGTCCTAGATAGAAAGAACTTTTCATTAACTGCATGTAAAAGCATTCTAAATATTATTACTAAACTAAGTCAACTTGATAACCTAACAGGAAAACAGAGGTCAAAAGATGTTTAACTCATTTCCAGGAGATATAAGTAATTTCTATTTGAATGGACCTGATCAAAGTGATCCAAAGATCTTGGAAAATAAAAGATTACAACTCAAACAAAAACTGTATCCCCCTAAGCATATCCAGCAGCAAGAAGTCCTATTAGACCTTTTTCCCCAGTACATCAGCTTCCACATACAGTACATGACAAAGAAATACTTAAGGAAAATGGAAGAATGAGGGTGCTACTTCCCTGGCCAACACCACCACAAGGCTCTGACTGGCTAGAAGGCCATGACAGATACAGTATTAGGAGCCCTAGAGTAATACGGTCACGCTAATGCCCAAAGCATCTAGGAGGCACCTACATGTCCTGTATAGACAGAGATGGTCCAGAAAGCTCTACTGGAACAATTGGGAAAGGGCACGGCCTACCACATGCCCCTCCAGAAAGGGTGGCTCCAATCATAGGCACACCTTTACCTCTTGGTGAGCAGTGAGTCGCCAGGCATGGACAATCATACCACACCCAACTAATTCACAGTGAGGACGAACCTAAGGGCAGCCAGGGATGGGAAGGTGACCCCTACCTTTCCTGAACCAAGGTCAATCCCACCAAATCTAAATGATCTGCAGGGGTGATGGGGCTCATGGTAGCCCTAGAAGGGGAGGTGACTGCAGCCTTTCTTGCAACCTACACAAGGGGCTGATCCTCTGGGAGGAGCTGCAATTTGAGCCTCTGTAAAATACAAACATTCCAGAGACAATAGCCACAAAGGTAGGTAAATTCTAGAAATTCTCAAACTTCAAGAGATAGACAAAACAGAATTAAGACCAGCATGGTGCTCAGGCCTGTAATCCTAGCACTGTGGAAGGCGAAGCCAGAGGATCCCTTGAGACCAGCCTGAGCAAAGTGAGATCCAAAAAAACAGAAAAATTAATCAGGTGTGGCGGCACCTCCCTATAGTCTCAGACACTCAGGAGGCTGAGGACGGAGGATCACTTGAGCCCAGGAGTTTGAGGCTGCTGTGAGCTAGGGTGAGGCCATTGCACTCTATCTCAAAAAAAAAAAAAAAAAAAAAAAAAGAATTACCTCCTGAGAAATAAACTAGGAATATTTAAAGGAATATACCAGCTAGGCTAAATGTATCTATCTCTCCAGTAGCACTGCAGATAGGTTACCCAAGAGTCATATATAAAGAGACATATATATATAGAAAAGAAGGGGTGACCCTCAGGAAGGAGAGATAACCCTGACAGGAGTCTGCCCAAGGCAGCTGCCCTCACCTAGTCCACGGGAGCACACATCTGAAACCAATGCCTTCATCTGAATCCTGACTACACCACTTTCCTCAGCCCCCTGTGCCTCGGCTTCCTCAGGTATAAAGCAGGGAACATAACGGCACCCACCCTGACTGGCTGTGAGGACTGAACACACCAAAACACATAGACGTGCAGGACAGCGTCTGGTGTAGTCAACAGTCTCCAAGGACCTGCTGCTGCCATCACTGCTGTCACCCTCAGCATCCAGTGCCGCTTTCCCACTCCCACTCTGTAAGCTGACTTTTTGTACGCTGGGGACAGCCCATGTTAAAGTTTGTTGTACTTGGGGGACTGCAGGTACTAGGAGTGAGCACTCCAGAGCTGTGCACTCCCTGATTGCTGTGCTCCTCCCCTCTTCCCAAGCTTCCAACACAGGTATGGAGAAGGCCTCCCAGGACCCAAACTCCCTCTAGACTTATATGGGAAACAGAAAACAGGCAAGGAAAGAGAGAGGACAAGGCTGGGACCAATTGAAATTTCACTTCCCCTTGACATATTTGTCATAAAGAGTAATGAAAAGCCAATCAAATTTACTAGTTAACCACCCGGCAATGCTATTCCTCTGCTCCCAGAGTTAACCAGACCGAATGCTTCATGGGATATGCAGTTAAACAAACACCTAATGCAGGCAGACTCCTCTGCTGGATTTCACTCTGACACAACACACATCGGCTCCTGTGACAGACACTGAGCTGGGAGCCACAGAGAGATTCCGGGCTTAACAGAGCATGAAGACGATACTGTCCTGGCCAAAGAACTTAGGCAGCAGAAGCTCCTGCCCTTCCTCTTCACCTTTCATCAAGGTACAAACCACTTCTCCCTTCAATTTTCAATCTGATGGGCACTTTTTCTTTTCTTTTCTTTTCTTTTTTTTTTTTAAAGAATGTGGCAGTTACCTCTCCTCTGTGAAACTTCAACTCACCAATGGCAAAAAGTCAATGAAATGTGGGGCTTGGGGTGACAGTCTCCTGGTCATCCCTCCCAGCTTCTTAATAAAGATGCCTTTATACCTAAAGGTGGCTAAATCCCAGCCCCAAGAAAAGTCATGTACAATTGAGCCCCAAGGGAGTAGGGGGAGGGCAGGGATATTGTTCTATACACTGGAACATCCCAAGCACCTGAGTGAATGACACTTCTCACCACCCCACCCAATTCCATGGGATCAGAGTTGAATTCTAAAAAGTGCAACCAAAGACGACAGGGGAGTGGCTGGAGGGAAGGGGAAGTCCACAGAGAGTTTAGGTAAATTTCCAAACGACATTCCCCCTATTCCTACAATGTACTGCATTATTTGTGAAAGCTGAAGACTAAAAAGGAATCAGATTTTCAACTTTGCCATCTAAAGTAGAAACTGAGTCTTATTTGTTGCACAGATTTTAGCATAAGTGCCATACCTCTTGTTTTACAATTTCAACAAGCAGCTTAACTTAAAAAAAAAAAAAAAAAAAAAAAAAAAAAGCCTATGCACTAAAGATGCCCTCTGGCTTGGAATGCCACAAATTTCCTCTGTCCACAAATCACTTCAATTCTCTCTGTCCCTAATCTCCCTGTCTGTCTCATTAAATACTTCATATTCACCAAATGTAGATGATTTTTCATTACTTTCTCTAAAGTAATGAACCTCCACCTAGCCAGAGGAATGCTTCTGGCAAAGGAAAAGGCCAGGTGTGAAAACTGTACTGCAATGAAGAATAAAGCTCTTGTCTAACCACAGCCATCCATGAGACTCCAAGGAGGCAGCAGCAGCAGCAGGTGTTAGGGGCTCTAAGGTCTGTCCATTAGTCACCACGAAAGCATCACAGAGTACACGCACTCTGGAATCAGAAAGCCCGACTGAGCCCCAGCCCTGCTTTCAGTCAAGTCTTTCTCACTTACTGTCACTCCCTTAACCTGGGATCTCACCAAACCCTAAAAGATTGAGGGTATGTCCTACCTTGAATACTGCTGGGAGGAAAATAAATTAAGTAATGAATATAATACAGTGTGGACATAAACTTTGTGTGCAATAGTTTATGTCCACCCTGTACATCAAGGGCATTTATTGAGATAAGTACTCAATAAATGTTAACTATTCTTAGCTATCTAGTAATCAGAAAAAGCACAATGGGCTGGTATCTTTAAGTCCTTTCCCTTCAAAAAAAAAAACTGTTCCCTCCACAGTTATCAATGAAATTAATATAAGGCAAACCCAGTTCAAATCCCAGCTCAGGGATCAACTCACATGCAACTTACAGCAAATCACATCACCTCCATTTCATCTACAAAATGGAAATAACATACCATACTAAACTTTGATGACCTCAGAGACAAGTAAAAGTCAGTGAGTTAACAGGTGATTAATAAAAGCTTTCACTTCCTCAAAGAAAAAGCAGTAAGTAAATCCAGAGCATAATGATTATTAAAATGTTACACCCAATATTGTGGTACATAAATAAGCCAGTGATGTTTTTACTTTTCAAGAACATTAGGTTTGATGGCCTTTTAATCTGTTCACATGGAGACTGTCATAAGCAGGAGGAGGGAAACAGCTACAACTGCTGCTTACAGGGCCCTGTTTAGATGCAGGGGCTATCAAACCCAAGAACCTACCCCTATACACCCGTCAGGCCTTGACCATCCTGGGCTACTCTTTAGATGCCAGTGCCTAAAGAAATCGGGTAATGCTTTTTGTTCTACTTGGACATGTCAAACCAACAATAAGCAAAATCCTCACCTGCAGGACTACTCAACAGACCCAGGAAAGAGTCAATTCTGACTATTTGCTCTCCTATACTGAGTGTATAAGGCTGCTTCTAGGGCATACACCACCTTTTCTTTAAAAATGCAACACATAGGAGGCAGCGCCTGTGGCATAAGGAGTAGGGCGCCGGCCCCATACACCGGAGGTGGCAGGTTCAAGCCTGGCCCCGGCCAAAACTGCCAAAAAAAAAAAAAGCAACACATAGGGCCGGGTGTGGTGGCTCACTCCTGTAATCCTAACACTCTGGGAGGCCGACGTGGGTAGATGGCTGAGCTCACTGTTTCGAAACCAACCTTAGTTACAGCCAGACCCCATGGGTTCAAAACCAGCCTAAGCTAGGGCAAGACCCTGTTTCTAAAAATAGTCAGGCGTTATGACAGACACCTGTAGTCCCAGCTATTCCTACGGAGGCTGAGGCAAAAGAATCGCTTGAGCCCCAGAGTTTGAGGTTGCTGTGAGCTATAACACCACAGCACTCTACCACGGGAGACAAAGCGATACTCTCCCTAAAAATAAATAAATAAAATGCAACACATGAACCAAGAGAAAGAGCTCAATCATTCCTTATTTTTATTTCTAGGTCCAAGTTATGACTTTCATTTTTAATCAACCTTAAAATGTCTAGAGCTGGAGCTCGGTTGCCTATAGCTCAAGCAACTAAGGTGCCAGCCACATACACCAGAGCTACTGGGTTCAAATCCAGCCCAGACCCGCCCAACAACAATGACAACTACAACCAAAAAATAGCCAATAGCGTTGTGGTGGACGCCTGTAGTCCCAGCTACTTGGGAGGCTGAGGCAAGAGAATCACTTAAGCCCAGGAGTTGGAGGTTGCTGTGAGCTATGACGTCACAGCACTCTACCCAGGGCGACAGCTTGAGGCTCCATCTCCAAATAAAAGAATGTCCAGAGCTAGAAGTTGGAGTAGAATGAGAGGTGCTAATCTTCCCAATTTATAAATGGTGTGTGCAACCAAAACTGAATCCAATTTCATCATCCCCAGGTGTCTCAAACCCAAGGAGGAAAGGAAAAATTTACATATACTTATTGAACATCTACTATACACCAAGTACTGTGCTAATTACTTTACATACATTATTTCCAAAGCCCATTTTCTCTCCCACACCTGGTAACACCATGAAATAAACACTACTAAATGGAGATCATCCCAAATGGGTGAGCAAGGAGGGGGCAGTCATAATCTGCAGTCCAGTTTTAGACATTTCAGGGTTTGTGTTGTAAACACAAAAAAGAGCCTTGGCTGAGGACACATCCAGGTCTTGAAATATTCTTTACAAGAGGAATACCCAAACCATGTCTTTCCCATAATTCTGAAATTAACTCATACTATTTAATACACCGTTAAAAAGATTAAAAACTTTTACAACCTGGAGCAAAAAAAAAGCTCACTGTAGGGGTAAAACAATCTCAATCGAATTTCTGACTGAGTAGCACATTTAGCAATCAAATATAGAATTTATAATATTCTCTTAAAGGCCCTTCAAAGATGTACTCACAGAAGGTGACCACAAGATGAACTGGCATCTGTGTGGCCAGCGTGAGAAAGGGAAGCTTCCCTGCTGGCTGCGGGGATTTATAGTAAGATGTGTTTCTTACCATAAAACTTAACTCATTCTCACTTATAAGGTACAAGCCATCAACTTAAATGATTGTCTATGTAGCAAACTGTCAGATGGATAAAAATGCACTTTGGGGTCCTGATATTTAAATGCCATTCTCTCCATCTCACTGAAACAAAACAAAAACACTGTCCACAGTTCACATCCATTCTTCTGCAATGACCCATTTCTTGCAAACTACAATTAATGCCTTCATTAAATATCAAGATTAAAAGAAATGTGAATGTGGTTTGTATTCTTGGAAATACTTTGCGTTCAGACTCAAAACAGAGATCAGACAAGATACAGGGATGGTCCATGCCGCCTTAGTGGGATGCAGTACAGAGGGCCTGCCTGGGGGGCCTGAGAGACCCCTTCCCCCCCAACACACACTTGTCAAAAGAGCTGACGATGCCATCCGCCCCAAGCTGACATGTTAGAAACCCAGAAACCTGCAAAGCTGAGGCTCTCACTACGTCTGGCTTTCTGCTAACACCAGACAAGCCCCGATCTGGGTAGGGCTCCTCAAGGTGATTTCTAAACCTAATTTCCAACATACCACGGAGCCCTCCAACAGTGCTACCACCTTGTTGGGCAGGCAGGGAAGGAGGCGGCCCTTAGATAAGAGCCGTGCGTGGCTGCTATCACCTCACTCAGTTACCACCACCACTACCAGAAATTTAAAAACATTCCTGGGCTCTCTCGGGGTCACCTGCCATAACGGCCCCATCAACTCACGCTCACGGCGCACGCCGGGCTCCAGACCCGGGCCAGGGGACAGGGTCCCACCAAAGGTTGGAGCTCCGGCGGCAGGACGGACCTAAGGACCCGGGTCCACACGAGCCGCCTCTGCCCCACCCCAGAAGCCTCCCCAGCACTCTCCCGACCCCCACTAAGAGCGGAAGCCCCCTCGGCTTCCCCGGCGCCAGTCTGCCCAGGAATTCTAGGACCCGCTCGCCAAACCCGCCCGCACCTCCAACCCCTGAGGTCAAGGACAGCGCTGGCGAGGGCCGCGGGCTCGGAAGGGGGCTTCCTCGCGGTCGCCTCAGCCCGCCAGCGAACCGGCTGGAAGGGGCTGCCGGAAGGAGGCGCCAGGTGCCCACGGCGCGGCCGCAGCACTGAGGGCTGCCCAGGAGGGAGGTCTTCAGCCACAGGTCGGTGCGGCGGGCTACAGTCCGCTCCACAGCCACCCATGGGGTCTAACCCGGGCTCCGGAGCCCAGCGCTCTCGGTGCCGCTGAGATGCGGCTCCTCAGGGGCGGCTGGGCCGGACGCGGACGCGAAGCCCAGTCCTCACCTCCGCCTCATGCTGTTGTGTTCCTTCGGCCCCGGCGTCCGGCAACCGGCGCGGGCCGCCCAGCCCCGCTCCGGGACCCGCAGCCACACGGCCCCAACGCGCCAGTCCGCAGCGTCCGGCGCGAGCCACAGCAGCAGCCGAAGTAGCAGGAGCAGCGGCGCCGCCACCGGTGGCTGGGCGGGCACATGGAAGGGCGGGGGCTGCAGCCGTCCAGGCCCAACCATGGGACCCCGGCCTCGGGGGTGGGCCATCTCAGTGCGCCTTTGGGACCAGCACATGGCTTTCGTCTTCAGGGACGCCGTTGCTACGTGCATGTTTAGATTTTGCCAGAATTTCATGGATCATATGCAAAAGGTAAAGAAATGAGCAGTCGCCACGCCCTCTCTCCTCTCCGACCCCCGTACGGTCCATATGGTACAGTCCACTAAACACCGCCGGAATAAGAGAGAGAAGAGTTGATTGGCTGGGAATATTGGAAGGGGGCGAGAAGCCACACGAAATGGCCAATGGGGGAACACGGTGGGCAAAGCAAAGCTTGCCAGATGGCCAGAAGAGAGGAGGCGTTTAAAGGGGACTTGTTTGTTGCTCTTTAGCCGCCAGAAAACATGAGGACTTTATGTCTGACCCCAGGCAGATGGTAAACAAAGAGATTAAGGGAACTACAAATTTTTGGAGAAGGGAGCTAAAAGAAAATATAGTAAGAATTGAACAAGATATATGTGCCTGACCTTAAACAGGTAACTCCAACACTTAGCCTCAGTTTTCTCATCCAGTCCAACTAGGATATTGATTGGACTGCAGTTGATCTCTAATGGCCCTTCTCAGATTTGTGAGCCTATCACCCTTTGCACGGGATTACCAATTATCTACATATATTTTTCAATTTAGTGCATGAACCACCATCTTATAGAACTTTGGTCAAAAGATAGACTTTCTGACACCAAAATCTTTAGAGTGACAATATCAACCCCGCTTTTTGTAAAGGCAAATGCAACATTTTTTCTGGGTCCCTCATGTCTTAAAGAAGAGCATTCTTCTTCCGTATAGAGACAACCCCCAACTGCTGAGTGTCTCAAAATTTCTACTCATCTAAGAGTCACTCTTCCTCTTCCTTCTCCCTTCCTCCTCACAATCAGACAAAGCTTCAGTTAATAATTCATTCACCTGTTGAACTATTCAGCATTCCTGCTTTCAGTAACAAATCCCAGTCATCACCCCTCCTTAGAGCTGCTAAAGTGCATGTCCCTATCTGAATCCTATAATACACCATTCAACTATGCCTGGCCTATTGTCCTTTCAGACCCACTACATGTTAACCTGGAGACCTTCCAAACACTCCTTGGGAGCCCAGTCTGCTCTGTTTTAGAGCTTTACACAGGACAGCGAGGCTTACATTTTGGCTACCAAGTTTCAGACCAACCTTCTTTATTTCAGACTTTCCCACCTCCTATCATCTGGTCACCCCACCCTCACTCAACCTGCTTCTACATTGTATCAGGTGGTTGGGTTGGGATAACTTTTCTAACAGATCCACTTCCAACCAGAAAATTCATCTTCCAACTTTAATCCAAAGAGTTCCAAAAAGTCCAGTTCTTCCATGAAGGCTTCCCAGATTGAATGCCAGAAGTTCCCATTTCTATGCTGTGTCTGGCCCACCATAACCCTAATTTTCCATGCTCTGTGCTCCAATATACATTTCTTATTGACATATTTCCTTCTCTCACTAGAAGGCAGCAGCAGCTTACATTTATTAAGGCCTTACTAGGTGCTAGGTACTGTCGAGAAGTGCTTTGCATGCATTCTTTTATTTCACCCTCATATCAACTCTATGAAGTTTCATTATTATCTTAAGGCTTAGAGAACCTGATTTTCCCAAGTGTACATAGAGGTCTCACTCTCCTAACCCCACAATGCAAAGACTATTTCCAAGTTCTTGAAAATCTACTGCATTTCATACAAAAGATAAATCATACACTTATATCCTGTTTTACAGTTGTTTCTATACCTCTAATATCATTTCTGCTTCAAAACAGTCATGTGAGGAGAGTTAGTAGTCATTTGTTTACAGACAAGGAAGGAAACTACAGCTCAGAGACCATGAGCAGTTTGGCTAAGGGAACAAGGCTGGTAAATCATGGTGCCTAGTTTTCCAAGTTGTACATTCTTTCCACTGCAGTCCTTGCTGGGTGAGTGAAAGGCAATCTTTTTACATGTAACAACTAGAGAACAATTATAAGCAACAAGGAAACAAATACAGAATAACAAAAGCCATGGCTTTCAGGGAGTATGGCACAAGAAGTGCTTACAATGGGGCAAAAAGCAAGTCAAGGAGGACTTATGAAGAGTGAGAAGCACTGTGGACTTTTTAGTAGTTTGTTGGTTATATACTGCCAGTGAGATTGTGCCTTTGACATTTCTGCAAAATTCAATAGCAAAGGGCCACAAAAACTGCTCTCCGCTGCTTGATGGAACTGCTTGGGGTACTTAGAGTCAGCCTCGTGATTACGAAGAAGGGACTTCTGTGTACGGTGCTGCTGCCAATCAGTTTGGCAAAGTTCTCAACTTGGTGTTTAGTAAAATACCCTGCTCTAATAAGAGTTGTAGCACAGCCCTGAAAATGATGGGCTAATTATTTCATTCTTTTTAAACTGTGGACATCCTCACGGGGGTAGATATGCTAGCAAAATAGTGTGGGGGCAGCAAACTTTTCATATTGACTAAGAAACCTGAACAATGTAATTCTGAAGCCAATACTCCTGAGTTGCTCGTTGCCTGGCTCAGCCCTGGACTATCCAGTTAATTCTCACTCCCATAGCTCTCCTGTCTTTTCTTATCCCCAGAGAGCTCTAAAATGTCTCTGCTTATCTGACTGCTTTATTTATGCATTCAAACGTTTATTGAGCACTCACTACAAGCAAAGAACTGTTAGGTTGTGTGGGGTTATCCTGATGGATCGAGCAGGATACTTGTACTTACTGAGTGGATGGTGATAAACATCAGACCCACATTGGTAAGAAATGAATCAGCCTGAGGCTCCTCAGAAAGTGCATGACAAGATCCCATCCCCTTGTGAAATGTATAAGCTCTTCTTTTTCTTTTTGAGACAGAGTCTCATTTTGTTGCCCTCAGTAGAGTACCATGGCGTTATAGCTGACAGCAACCCCAAATTCTTAGGCTTAAGCGATTCTCTTGCTTCAGCCTCCCAAGTACCTGGGACTACAGGCACCAGTCACAACACCTGGCTATTTTTAGAGATAGGGATCTGGCTCTGGCTCAGGCTGGTCTTGAACTCATGAGCTCAGGCAATCTACCCCTCAGAGTGCTTGGATTACAAGTGTGAGCCACCGCATGTATGTAACTTTTTAATAAAATTTGACCAAACTTGGGCGGTGCCTGTGGCTCAAGGAGTAGGGTGCTGACCCCATATGCCAGAGGTGGTGGGTTCAAACCCAGCCCTGGCCAAAAAAAAAAAAAAAATTTGACCAAACTGCTTTGCCATCTACTTTTCTATTTAATAGGATATGTTAGGAGTTTTCTCATGCCATTATATATTCTTTTTTTTTTTTTTTGAGACAGTGTCTCGCTTTGTCACCCTGGAGAAAGTACTATGGCATCATCATAGCTCACAGCAACCTCCAGCTCTTGGGCTTGAGCAATCCTCTTGCCTCGGCCTCCTAAGTAGCTCAGACTACAAGCCCATCTGTTTTTAGAGACGGAGGTCTCGCTCTTGGGAGTTCAAGACCAGTCTGAGCAACTTGCAACTTCAAGTATTATCCATAAATGTAAATATTTATGATTGTTTCCTAATATTTCTAGAAATAGAATTGCTTGGTCAAAGAGTATGTACATTTTTAAAATGTCTCACATACATTGCTAAATTGTCTTTCAGGAAGTTTACACCAGTTTACATTCCTACCAGCAAGCGACAAATGGAACAACTTGTCTGAACCCTCAACAATCCTGGGCATTTCACTTCTTTTTTGTAATCCTTGCCAGTTTTACAGATGGAAAACAATTATCTCAATGTTTTAATTATTATAGCGTATTGAAAAATTCCCTGCTCCCCCATTCCCAGTTTGGGTGTGGTTTGGTTGGGATTGGCCACAACCCTCTCTGGACTTGATGTGGAATGCAGGTGGCTCTGAGAGCTGCTGGCAGCCATGCTCAGCCTTTCTGAAGTGGAGGAGTTTAGAAATAGAGAGAGGAAAGCTAGGTCTCCTCACATCTGTGAGCCGCAGATGAAGCCTCCTAGAGAGCCACTTAGGTAAGAAAATCAATTCCCTTTTTTTTTTTTTTTTTTTTAACGTAAACCAGGTTGGCTCAGCTTTCTTTCACTAGCTGGCAAAGCAGAGGATGCTAACTGAGACACTTGCAGTGAATGGATTCTATGGTCCAGTAGGAACTCAGTCCATTCCTTCCAAGCAGTCCAGTTCTGTTTATCATGACCCCCATTGGGTTCAGCTTTAAGGTACTTCCAGTGAACTTCCAAGTCACACGTCACCTAGCAGCTCCCTGGATGCCCTGCCATCCTATCCATCTATAGGAGAAGAGAGTCAAGGAAGAATGTGGGGGTTGATTTGATTCCTGGGCTGCATCCATTGTCATAGGGACTCACTGAAGACATGGGATGTGAAAGGGTGATGTTCATGTCCCTCTTTTACACTGATTTGGGACCAACTCAGTCTTCTAGAAGGAAGTTAAGGGCATCAATGGATTGGGATGTCCCAGGGCTGGAAAATGACATCCTGGGTTCTGGGGTTGATCTCTAGGCTAACTATAGTGAGGGTGGAAAATTAGATACATATTTTACTACAAGTTTTTACCCTGCCAAGAGAAAGGAAATTAAATACAACTTGACAAAATTGCAAATCTACTTCTGTCTCAACTTTTCATAATACTATGGCAAAAAACTGGGAGGTGTTTCCCCTATCTCACTGGCATATGTATGTTCTGTAGTAGCCAGAAATTCTATGTAGTGAAACCAAGCAAAAACTAGATGAGACTATGTGAAAGACATCTCTAGTCACCAAAGCCACCAGAAAATAAAATCTAGAATCACCACATCATAATCATCATCAAAACAGAGATTCCTAGAGCCCTGCTATAACTTGCCAGAAGATTCTTCCCTAAGCCCATTCAGGCTGAGTTTTTGAAAGTCTCCAGGAAACACAGCAAATTTTGCCAACAGGGTTTTTTCCTGGACTTTTATCTTCACGTGCAGCTATATTTAAGAGAAAGCTACAAAAAAAAAAAAAATAAAACAAACAAAAAACCAAACTCATACACAGAAACGGAAGACTTAGATTTTTGAGCACAAGCCTTAGGGCTCTGTGCCCTGCATCGGCGAGAACTAAACACTATACATTGTGGAACTAAAACAAGTAAATTTACCCTAATGATTGGTTCCCTTTGCAGTGAAGCAGGGAAGAAGCCATCAATCTCACCAATCTTACACCTTCCTCCACTCCTCAAATGTACAGCTCTTCAAAATAAAATCAGTAGCTACAAAATTACATGTGGCAAAGGCCAAGTTCAGGCCAATTGGTTTCTATTTGAGTATGACTTATTTTACACAGCTCTGTTTTCAATTATAAAAGAAAACACACAGAAGGAAAGCAGGGTTGGGGGGGAAGGGGAGAGAGCATATGACACTACACATTTAGGAAATAGAATAATGACAGAAGATGCCCTGATCAAGCCTCAGAATGGACCTAACAAACCCGAAACCACTGGCATACAAATTGGCATTTTCAGTTTAAGAAAAGACACATCCAAAGGGATCCACCTTTTGTAGGGAAGGGAAACATGTCAAACAGTTCTTTGTCCTCCACCTGGTAAGGGCATACACAGGACTCCAAAGAGCAACCTTTTTCTTTATTCGCATTTGAGATCATGTGAACTTCTGTTTGATTTGAATCTCTGATTCTTTTTCATTCATTCCTCCCTGGGTGTCCGAGATGGCTGAGGCACTCGTCTGGGTGCTCAGAGCTGTACCAGCAACAGTTAGACAGGGTCTGACCTCAAGAAGCTAACAATAGTACAGTGAAAGTGAGACATGGATAGAGAGTCTTTGTGAGGTGGAAAGCACCATCTCCTGAGACTAGAAGGTTTCTATCTCACAGATGAGTTTTATGGGAGAGGGAGTATTCAAGTGGTCTTTCAAAAAAAAGTAGGATTTCATCATGAGGAGATGAAAAAAGGAATTCTAAGAAGTGAGTCTCCTGGTCAGGTGTGGTGGCTCACACCTGTAATCCTAGCACTCTGGGAGGCTGAGGCAGGTGGATTGCTTGAGCTCACGAGTTTAAGACGAGCCTGAGCAAAAGCAAGACACTGTCTCTACTGAAAATAGAAAAATTGAGGCAAGAGGATCGCTTGAGTCCAAGTTGGAGCTTGCTGTGAGCCATCATGCCTCGGGACTCTACCCAGGGCAACAGCTTGAGACTCTGTCTCCAAAAAAAGAAAAAAGGTGAGCCTTTTTTCTTGTCTTACCGTGTTTCCCCGAAAATAAGATCTACCCAAAAAATAAGCGCTAGCAAGATTTCTATGCATTTGTTATAAATATAAGCCCTACCCTGATAATAAGACCTAGTGATGGGTGTGGCTATGCCTCATATCTGCATAGCCACACCATGCATTTCGGTGTGAAGAGGAAGACATCATCCCCCCAAAATAATCCCTAGTGTGTCTTCTTGAGAAAAAAATAAGTATAAGACAGTGTCTTATTTTGGGGGAAACACAGTGGTTCCCACTCACAGATAAGGGGCAGCCTTTCTACCCCACTTCAGGAACTTTTCAGGAGAAGCACTTCACTGTCTTGGGGAAGCAGCAGCTCAGAGTTTGAAAGAAAGGGAATTTGGAAGGATAAATACTAACTTGTTAACATCTAGATAAATAGAGGCATGGGTGGAGATCTGGGTGTTTTGAATTGTCTTCTTTTTGCTTATTTGTGCTTTTCTATTTGGGGAGAGGATGGAGCATGGAACCTACTTTTGTAAGAAGAAAAAAAAATAAAATTTTAAAACAACAGCCCCCCCCACACACACACACACACAAAAGAAAAAGAATCAAGAAGAACACCGTTATCTCTTTCATAATCATTTAGGACCTCTGACTACCTCCCTGATATCACCCAAGTCTTCAGTGTCACCTTTGCCCTGCTTGAAAACCCACTCTACATGCAACAAGAGTAGCACTGTGCCTCCAGGCGGTGTATCCCAGCACAATCATTGACCTTAATAATCAATACTGAAACTGACAAGTGTGCAAAAAAATAAAGCCTCTAAGATAGTCTAGGCACCTTGGGCCAGATGTCTCTAATCCCATGGAGATAAGTTACTTTTACTTCCTGAAAATCTTAAATTCCTGCCTATGAAGCCCTAAGGAGTGAGTGGACATAAGACGGTTGACAATGGGTGGAGTCCAGGCAGATACTATTGCTGACTCCACTCCCCAGGCCTGCTGGGAGGCTCATTAAACACTCCAGGGGGAAGGGAGGGGAAGATGCGGGAAGGGAGTGGCAGGCTGCCTAAAATTCTACAGGAGAAAGTGAGCTTTCCCACCTCTGGGTCACTAATGGATGCCATGTATGGATATACCCTTAGCTCCCAGAGCTTGCAGAAGCATCCGTGTCAGCTCACCCCAGGGTGCTGTTCAAATACCATCTTCTATATTTGTCGTAACAGGACACACACACAGCATTGAGATAGGATTTCAAGATGCACTGTTACACTGCAACTTACTGGTCTAGATATGCCACCTTGCAGGAGGTGATGTGAAACCAAAATAAGCATTTATGGAGCCACATTGTGCTGGGTCCTGGGCAGGGATATCTGCAGCTTTTTCCTGCCAAGCAAGAGTGCTAGGCCCTACAGCAGGACCTACATCTTCTCCTGTGGGAACTGTTTTTTGCCCACTTCCTGCACTGCCCTACCGGTAGGCATGTGCACCAAGGCA
The DNA here is from genome assembly GCA_963574575.1 of Galagoides demidoff. Lineage (NCBI taxonomy): Eukaryota > Metazoa > Chordata > Mammalia > Primates > Galagidae > Galagoides > Galagoides demidoff. Next base: position 23,311 of record CAUYQV010062688.1, read on the forward strand.
CCTTGCTCTCTATCCACAAGGCAGGTGGAACATGGCCCAGCCTAGTGCAGTCTGACCTCTCTTCCTGGAATTTAAGTGTTAAGCAAAGAGACACGGAACTGAAAGAAATCACAGCTGATTCATCCAGTCAAAAATACCACAAAAAGGGAAAACAGTTACCTCTGTATTCTCTAACTCCCCTTAGCTACTGTAGTTTTTATCTTTCCCAAGACCAGACTATGTTTTGTTCATTTTCGTTTTTGTTTTGAGACTCACTTTGTCACCCTTGGTAGAGTGCCGTGGCATCACACCTCACAGCAACCACAAACTCTTGGGTTCAAGTGATCTTCTTGCCTCAGTTTTTCGTTTTTAGTAGACACAGGGGTCTCACTCTTGCTCAAGCTCATATCGAACTCATGAGCTCAAGCACTCTATCCACCTCAGCCTCCCAGAGTGCTGGGATTACAGATGTGAGCCACTGTGCTGACCTTTTGGTTTTGTTTTGTCTTTGTTTTTTTGGAGAAAGAGTTTTGTTCTGTCACCCAGGCTAGAGTGCAATAGTGTCATAGCTCACTGCAACCTCTATCTCCTGGGCTCTAGTGATCCTCCTGCCTCAACCTCCTGAGGAGCTGGACTACAGACACCTGCCACCACACCTGGCTAATTTTTTTCTATTTTTTGTCGAGATAGGATCTTGCTCTTGCTCAGTCTGGTCTTAAATTCTTGAGCTCAAGCGATCCTCCCATCTTAGCGTCCTAGAATGCTAGGATTACAGGCATGAGCCACCATGCCAGGCCCTCTTTGTTCATTTATGTCAGCTAATTCATATTTTTCTAGTAAATTCTTTCCACTTTTCCCTAAAGTTAGCCCTAGAGTCTATATTTCTGTTTTTTGCAACCCCAAAAAACCCTGAGGTATAAGCTCTAATCCCCTTAAGAATTTCATTTTCTGTCATTATCCTTATGTTAATATAAGGCAGTTGAGCTTCAGAGGAGTTAAAAAACTTGCCCAAGGTCACATAGCTAATAAGTATGACAGTTGTAATTTGAACCTAAGTCTGCTTGACATGGGGACATGATAAGAGCATGGGTTTTGGTGTGAGAGCAAGATGAGTTCAAATTCTTACTTCTCTGCTTTCTACATAAAATCCTGGTTTTTTTTTTTTTTTTTAGAGACAGAGTCTCACTTTCTTGCCCTTGGTAGAGTGCTGTGCCATCACAGCTCACAGCAACTTCCAACTCCTGGGCTTAAGGCAATTCTCTTGCCTCAGCCTCCCGAGTAGCCACAACACCGGGCTATTTTTTTGTTGCAGTTTGCCCGGGGCTGGGCTCGAACCCACCACCCTTGGCATATGGGGCCAGGGCCCCACTCACTGAGCCACAGGCGCCACCCAAATCCTGGTTATGGTAATATTTCTGAATTGTAGTAACTCTCTCAAAATCAGAAAAAAATGAGAATAATAATACTCATTTCACAGAGTTGTCAAGGGTTGACAAAGATGACATACATGAAAGGACCTGGCCTAGAGTATGTACTTAGTAAATATTAATGCCCCTTCCCTAAAAATGAAAATTATTATATCTGAATCATAAACAAATTGACACTTTGTCTAATAATCCAAAGATTACTGATTCAGGGTTGGTTCAAGTATAATCTCTCTTTCTGTCTCCATCCCTCTCCACACATATACACGAACACACAGAGAGTTTTGTGTATGGGAGTTTCCATTATACCACAATACCTATGTCCCCACATCCTCTTTTTTTTTTTTTTTGAGACAGAGTCTCACTTTATTGCCTTTGGTAGAGTGTCATGGAGTCACAGCTCGCAGCAACCTCAACCTCCTGGTCTCAAAGCGATTCTCTTGCCTCAGCCTCCGGATTAGCTGAGACTACAGGCACCTGCTACAATGCCCAGCTATTTTTTAGAGACGAAGTCTTGCTCTGGCTTAGGTTGGTCTCAAACCCATGAGCTCAGAAAATCCACCCACCTTGGCCTCCCAGAGTGCTAGGATTACAGGCATGAGCCACCTCGCCCAGCCCTCATATTTTTTGGTGGGGGGTGGAGACAAGTCTCCATCTGTCACCCAGTCTGGAGTGCAGTGGCATCATCATAGTGCACAGCAACCTCTATCTTTTGGGCTCAAGTGATCTTCCTACTTCAGCCTCCCAAGTAGCTGGGACTATAGGCTCACACCACTGCACACAGCTAATTTTTCTAAATTTTATGGAGATGGGGTCTCACTCTTGCTCAGCCTGCTCTCAAACTCCTGACCTCAAGCAATCTTTCTACCTCAAGTTTCCAAAGTGCTAGTACAGGTGTGAACTACTGTGCTCAGTCCCTCATTCCTTTTTTTTTTTCTCACTCTGGTAGAGTGCCCTGGTGTCATAGCTCATAGCAATCTCAAACTCTTGGGCTCAAGCAATTCACTTGCCTTAGCCTCCTGAGTGGCTGGGACTATAGGCACCCACCACAATGCCTGGCTATGTTTTAGAGACAGGGTCTTGCTCTTGCTCAGGCTGATCTTGAACCTGTGAGGTCAGGCAATCACAGGCCTTATCCTCCCAGAGTGCTAGGATTACAGGCGTGAGCCACCACGCCTGGCCCCCCTCATTCCTTTTTTAAACTTAGACATTTCCCAGTGGCTGGAAGGTCTGCCAAAAAATTCAGATGTCCTTAGGAAAAAGAGCACAGAGTGTGCACAAATAGTAGCACACTCTAAACCTCCCACCCAACATGCTGGGAGAAGGAGCAGAGTAAGAACTTTCATTCCTCCTAAGAATGGTAACAATGAGACCCAGAGACACTACGCTTTACTCTCAAGGTTATACGGCAAAGCAAAGGTTAAGGAGAACCCAGAAACTGTATATTAGGCCATTTGTTCTGAAAATACCAGAGCCTGGAAGAATGAGAACAGGTTTTCCAAGTTGTTGGTTTTGCTCCTATCCCCACCTCCTTCCTTCCCCTTCCCTCTTTCCCACTTCAAAGAAAAAGCTACATCATTTAAACATCCCCATTAGGCAAATTTCTAAGAAAATTTCCCCAGAGCGCTGATCATTACATGCTTGTCTTTCCCCTAAGAGTTGTGACCTACTAAAAGTTGTTACAATTCTCTTAATGGGGGAGAAAAAAGTTCCCAAAGATGTGTTCCCTATACTGGAGAAATTAATGTCCCCTTAAAATATACAGTTAAAGTGAAAGTGTTATTCGTACTAAGAATTCTGATGTTTCTTCAGAGATAAATTCAGGTTTCTCTCAGACTGTGACTGTGAAAACTACAACTAAATTCATATCTGTAATCCTAGCACTCTGGGAGGCCAAGAGGGGTGGATTGCCTGAGCTCATGAATTCAAGACCAACCAGAGCAAGATTGAGACCCCATCTCTTAAAAAAAAAAGAAAGAAAGAAAAACTAGCAGGCATTGTGGCAGGCGGCTGTAGTTCCATCCACTCAGGGGGCTGAGACAGGAAAATCATTTAAGCCCAAGAGTTTTGAGGTTGCTGTGAGCTATGATGTTAGAGCTCTCTAATGAGGGCAACAAAGAAAAAAAAAAGTACAACTAAAAGAATGCCCTGGACATTTAATCAGTCAGGCAGTAGATTCATAAACTACTTGCCAAAGTTCTTGCAAGAACTTTACCAGAGTTAACATTTATAGCAAGAACAAAAGGAAATCTATATAATTTGGATTTATTCAACATAATTGTGACTCTCAGGAGGTTTCTGATTTCAAGGGCCAAGAAAACAACATTCTACATTGTAACATGATAATATCCGGGATTTCTTCTTGACTCCTCTATACTCATTTCTTCTAATCTTGAAGTTTTTTTTTTTTTTTTTTTGAGACAGCGCCTCAAGCTTTCCCCCTGAGTAGAGTGCTGTGGCATCAGAGCTCACAGCAACCTCCAACTCCTGGGCTCCAGCGAGTTTCCTGCCTCCGCCTCCCAAGTAGCTGGGACCACAGGCGCCCACCACAACCCCCGGCTATTTTTTGGTTGCAGCCGTCATTGTTGTTTGGCAGGCCCAGGCTGAATTCAAACCTGCCACCTTAGGTGTATGTGACTGGCATCTTAGCCACTTGAGCCACAGGCGCCGAGCCATTAACTTCTAATCTATAATATATAATGTGAATATTTCCCCCACTCTGTTTATTTTTCATTTGATGGAAATTTTAAACTTGAATTAAGTTTTCCCCTTTATGGATTCTTCTATCCCTTCAAAATGATCCATAGTCTGAAATATATTGAATTCTCTCTTTTTTTTTTTTTTTGTGAGTTCTTCTAGAAGTTGACTTTTTTTTCTTGAGATAGAGTCTCACTCTGTAACCCCTGGTAGAGTGCAGTGGCAACATCATAGCTCACTGCAACCTCAAACTCCTGTGCTTAAGCGATTCTCTCACCTCAGTCTCCTGAGTAGCTGGGACTATAGGCATGCACCATCATGCCCAACTAACCTTTTTATTTTTAATAGAGCCAGGGGTCTCCCTCTTGCTCAGGCTGATCTCAAACTCCTGAGCTCAAGCAATCCTTCTGCCTTGGTCTCCCAGAGTGCTAGGAATACAGGCCACAGTGCCCAGCCGCTAATATTTCATTTTGATTAAACTTCAGTGTTTGCTATAAAGTAATGGCTTTAAAAGTTTCTTTTCTTTTCTTTTTTTTTTTTTTTTGAGACAGAGTCTCACTATGTCACCCTCAGTAGAGTGTTATGGCATCACAGCTCACAGCAACCTCAAATTCTGGGGCTTAGGGCGACACCTGTGGCTCAAAGGAGTAGGGCGCTGGCTGCATATGCCAGAGGTGGTGGATTCAAACCCAGCCCTGGCCAGAAAAAAAAATTAAATTCTGGGGCTTAAGCAGTTCTCTTGCCTCAGCCTCCCAAGTAGCTGGGACTACAGGCACCGCCCACAATGCCCAGCTATTTTTTTGTTGCAGTTGTTTAGTTGGCCCAGGCCAGGTTCAAACCCTCCACCCTCGGTGTACATAGCTGGCACTGTAACCACTGTGCTAAAGTTGGCCAAGCCAACTTTAAAAGTTTCTTGATCATTACTCACCATGAAAAATATATTTCACATCATGACTCAGTGTACATAAACAAAAATATAAATATACAATACATAAAACTGAAACACAAATTTCAGGACACAAAACTTCTCCTCATTACATGCGGTGATGTACTCATATTTTCTATTTTATTCTAGTTTTTTTCCTAAAATGACCCATCAAACTGATTTTATGACCCACTGATAAGTCAAAAGGCACAGTCTAAAAAAATATTAAATGGGTTTTACTAAAGCATCACAATCTCTCCATATTTCTACTCCAAGTTTAGGTAGTCCCTAGAAATGAGCTGACCTACATGGATTAAGTTAGATCAACCAGACATATTCTGCCAGGGGCCTTTGAAGTAAATTTCCCTTTTTAGAGAACAGATACTGGTGGTCAGGGCAGGGAGAGTATAATGAGAAATGAGACGTGGTTTTCCTACTCCTGGATCAGCCATCTAGTGGAACTGGTAGCCTCTTCTGGTTGGCCTGGCCAGCCTCTGGAGGTGGAGCAGGACCAAGGTGACCTATTGGGAAAAGGTGCTTAGGCTGGAAGTAGCAAAAGCCACTGTGAGCCATCCTTCATGTGGAACTAGTCAGAAGCAGATTGAGCTCAGCTAAGAGTGAAGCATGACCACAGCCCAGCTCTGCAGAGTGGGTGCTGG
>CAUYQV010062689.1:0-82625 GCA_963574575.1 Galagoides demidoff
CCTGTGGTCCCAGCTACTTGGGAGGCAGAGGCAGGAGACTCGCTTGAGCCCAGGAGTTGGAGGTTGCTGTGAGCTGTGATGCCATAGCACTCTACCCAGGGGGATAGCTTGAGGCTCCGTCTCAAAAAAAAAAAAAAAAAATTAACAACCTAAAGATGCATCTCAAGAAACTACAAAAGCAGCAATAAGCCAAACCCAAAATGAGTAGAAGGAAAGAAATAATAAAGATCACATCAAAAATAAACAAAATTGAAACTAAATTATGTGTGTGTTTTGTTTCATACTAACGAAACAAAAAGTCACTTTTTTGCAAAGATAAACAAAATTGATAAACCATTAGATAGACTAGCTAAGAAAAAAAGATAAAAGAGCCAAACAAACAAAATCAGAAACTAAAAAAGGATTACGACTGACACCAATAGAAATAGGAAAAAATAACCAACATAAATGATTACCAAGGAAACGCAAATCAAAATCACAATGAGATAACATGTCCCCTCCGTCAAAAGGGTTATTATCAAAAGGAAAAAAAATAACAAATGCTGGCAAACATGCAGAGAGAGAAGAATTCGTATACTGTCGGTGGTAATAAGTGATTAAGGAAAACAGTGTGGATGCTCCTCAAAATACTAAAAATAGGAATACCACACCATCTGGCAGTTCTGCTAACAGGTATGTACCCAAAAGGAAGGAAAGCAGAACATCAAAAGTATATCTGCACTTCCAATTCTATTGCATCACTGATCATAACTGCCAAGATAGAGAATCAAGTATCCATCAATGAGTGAATGAATAAGGAAAGTGGGAGAGAGAGAGATATCCATATACTGTAATACTATTTATCCATAAATAAAAAGAACCAAATTTTGTCATCCATGACCGTGGAGGGCACAGAAGGTTACATACCATATGTGCTGACTCATGTGTAGATAGTAGAACAGTGGTTACTAGAGTAGGGTAGAGAAGGGGGCAGGGACAAATAAGAGAAGGTTTGTTAATGGATACAATAGTACACCTGGATGAAAGGAGTTCTAGTGTTCTATATCACTACACGATGACCATAATTAACAACAAATTCATTGTATTGTCTCAAATAGCTAGAAGAGTGAATTTTGAGTGTGCCTTACACACAAAAAAATTATAAATGATTAAGGTAATGAATATGCTAATTACCTTCATTTGGTCATTATCTATTGTGTGTCAAAATATCACTCTACTCCATAAATATGTATAATTCTTATGTGTCAATAATGACAATAAAATCAAAACATTATATATATAGTTTGAAAACAATTCCATGGAGAAGTGCTGATTGAGCATTCAGCAACTGCCAGCAGGCACTTGGGGCTACACTGGAGTAAGACACAAAGCTACCTCAGAAAGTGTGGAAACAGGTAAGCATTTGTTTATTAGGCTGAATTCACCATGAATGAAGTTGCTGACAATCTGGTCACTAAAAGTTACTGTCACTCTGGGAGGCTGAAGCAGGTGGATTGCTTGAGCTCAAGAGTTCAACACCAGCCTGAGCCAGAGAAAGAGCCAATCTCTAAAAATAAAGGAGTGTTACGGCAGGTGCCTGTAATCCCAGCTATACGGGAGGCTGAGGCAAGACAATTGCTTGAGCCCAAGAGTTAGAGGTTGCTGTGAGCTGTGACAGCACAGCTCTCTACCGAGGGCTAAGACTATCTCAAAAACAAACAAGCAAACAAAAATTACAGCGTATTTGTAATATTACCAGGTGTATGTATTGTGCTTTGACACAAATAAATGATTTCACTCTTCACTACTACTCATTGAGGAGTAATTAGTATTATTATTAGTAATAGTAGCAATGATTCTCATTTGATAAGTGACAAAGCCAAGGCACAGGGAAGAAAAAGGACTCTTTCCTAGACAGCCAGTTATGGACAGACTGAAACTTGTGATCTAAATAAAATCAGATAATACAGCATGATTATTTTGGAATAGAGAAAAAATCATTGGCAAATCCTCCAGATATAGCTATTCAGCGCCATTTCTTGTGCTAATGCGTAGTATCTGTCAGAAACAGTTAGGACACTCATTTAGGAAATTCACAAGCACTAAGCTCTTCTACAAAAAGTAAATGAAATGACAAATAGAGAAATACTTTGCAACATGTCCTACCATCATGAGATTATCTTATGTGTTTATGTTTTTATTCCTGCTTGGAAATACATAAATATCAAACAATGTAATAACTGGGTCTCAAAAGTGAGCCTATAATATCACCACACCTAACTTTACATTATTCTGCTGATTCTGAGGCTCCAAAATTAAGCAGAAGACTTAAAGTCTTACATACAATGTAAGTAGGGGGTGGGGGGAGCCAAGGGTAACACACGGAACCTAGAGGTTGGGTCTCACAAACACGGCTTTATAATCTTGTGTCACCAAATCCTAGTACAGGTCTTATCTTCCTAGGATCTCTCCAATAGAAAACTTTTCTTTTTTTTTTTTGGCCGGGTCTGGGGTTGAACCGGCCACCTCTGGCATATGGGCCCTGTGCCCTAGTCCTTTGAACCACAGGTACCACCCAGAAAACTTTTCTTGATGGACAAAAGTTTGATGAAGCAACCTTTCTTTTTTTTTTAATTTAAGATTAATATGACGGTACAAATGTTTAGGTTACACTGTTTGCATTTCTAAGGTCAAGTTCAAATTGTACTTATGCCTTCCCCCAGGTGGTGTGCTGAACAACCTTACATGTACACATTAGTGAGATGTGCCAATTACCTTTACTCTTCCCCCTTTCCCTCCCTCTCCTCTCCCTTCCCCCTCGATAGACTATACTTGTGTTTCTTCTTTCACGTGGGCGTGTAGTAGTTCATATATTGGTTGATGAAGCAACCTCTCTAAAGACTACCATAATGCCCTTCGATATCGAGAGCACTAAAATTACCGCACTGTTTATTGCTTTCAGTTTATCGTGCATCTTGAAAAGAAGCAGCTTGTCTAACTCAGTTGGTTGAATCTTCACCCAAGTCCAGAATCTTGTTTTTAGTTTAGACTCAAAAAAACATTCACTAAATGAAGGCACAAGCAAGTGAACAACATGTTCTTCCACGCAACTCTCGTACCACCCAGTTCGATGCATGTCATAAAGGATGTGTGCTCAGTAAATATGTAAGTTAAAATTAATTGAACATTTAATTTTCAAAATATATTGTGCGACTAAATGATTCTAAAAGTTATGGAGTGATTAAGTAAAGGGTTTAGTAAGGAGTTAAGTAATCTCCAGGAAGAACAATAAAGGCTAGACACATGAGTAAAAACACAGCTGAAAAAAAGCAAATAGAGCAAAATGCTATTTGTCAAGAAAACCACATTAAGTTCTAGATACAAAATAAAAGAGGGAACAAATCTGTAGATGACCTTATTTTTTGTAGGGGTACGGGTGTTAATAAAATCCAGAGGGGGGCGAATGGAAGGGAGTGAAAGAGGGAGGAACTCATAGAATAATAAATTCTAGAAACCAAGTGCACATCTGTAAGAAAGAAAAGGAATTGAACAGATCAAAGACAAAAGAATCAATCGTGCTGAAAGTAATATTTGTTAAATACATCACGGTTCATTAAAGCATTTTATAGCCTTTAATCCTTAAAAATAATTTTAAAAGTCATTATTATAGTCATTTTTCATCTTGGGAAACTGAGGCTTAGAAAGATTAAGTAACCTAATGGAAATCCCATATCTAACAATTATGGTACTGGAATTCAGACAACAGCTTTTAGACTCACAGACCCATACTGATCCTAGTATACAATCAGAGAAAAGAAGTGGCCTTGAAGGAGCTCCTTAGTGTTCAATGGCAAGATGAAAATCTGGACAGGGATGTAGTAACAGGGAAGGCACAAAGGCCCTGAGCATCCAATGTTTTTTATGGGAGACAGCAAGAATAATTCTGAAGGAGCAGAGGCAGGTGGGGGAATCAAGTTATCAAGCATCATGTGTAGCTATATTAGAGTCTTTCAAAACATTCAGTGCTAGAAATACTAGGAAACCATGAAAAATGTAGTTTCCGAGCAATACAAAGAATAGCTTTAAACAGGAAGCTGCCCAGCAGCAGAACAACTTGCCTTACAAAGAGCTCTAAGTGTTCAAGCAGAAGCTAAACCGCTATCTGCCAGAGAAGGCGTGTGTGATGCCCTGGGAGTCAGCACTAAAAGGTGGACACTGCAATTCTGTGTTTTGGAGAGCAAGCTGCCCAACTGTGAGAGAGAAATAATAGCTCAGCTCTCTAGATAAAAATCTGAAGAATGTCCTCCAAGAAGAGGGCATTCTGAAATCCATTCAGTGCATCCATGTGCTCCCACAATACACCAAGCATGAGATGGTCCCACCGTCAGGAAGCTCAGACAAAGAGACAGAAAACACACTTTTTCAAGACTTCAGATAGCTAGTTACTACTAGGCAATCTGTGAGCTTGGTAGGTGGCTGGAAAAGACCATAAGTAGAAGTCTAAGGAGGAAAGAACCAGAAGACTAATTTGCAGAGAAGAAAAAGGACAAGAAACACCAGTTTTGTGGAAAGAAAAGTAAGTCAACAAAAGTCCTGGGATTGGGGAAGAGCTAATTCACAAGGGCAACTCAAGGTCAAATCAAATAACATTCTGGGCAAAGAAAGATATAAAAGGAAAAATCAGAAGAAATGAATACACAAGGTTTGATTCAAACAGCACAAGTCTGGAGGAAGGCAACCAAATGCTGGATGAAAAATAAGAAAAAATGAGATCTTCTTTCAAAAGAACAGCCAATTCATTTGAAAATGAGAGAACAATATATTTGAGTCTACAAGCCTCCTTTCACAGTTTACCAGATTTACTCATACATGTTCACACACAGTATTGCCTGTAACCCCCAGATGCTAAACAAACAAAAACTACTCTAAAACTGAACAGACATCATTAAAGAAAACATGGAATATCTGGGTCCAATTCTACCAACTTTCTTAGCATTCTTCAACAATCTCAGTCTGACTAGTCTGTACTGTAGAAAGGAGATCACATAAAATACCACCATAATTAACACCGAAGTTAAGAGCAACTTTTATTGGGCAACCTCCCTCCTACAGAAAAGAGGAGTAGAGAATAGGGAGAGGGGAAAGAGAGAGGAACTTTAACAGAGAATGACTGAGGGACAGTGGGGAGGTGTCCAGTGAGATAGATGACGCGTACTGATAAAAAGAAAAATTAAGTTATGTGTACAATTTTCTTCCCTCTAACTTTTAATTACTTTAATTTAGTTGAAGAAAGAAGTGGGTGCTTCACCCCAAACCAATCTTTCTTCCTCTCAAAGCTGGAATTCTATCTTATCCAGAAAATGAACAAGCAGTCAACTATTCCTTTAACTTCCCTCTCAGTTTTGGGAAGAATAAAGCAAGTTCTGTTTACAGAGGCAGGAATGGTTACCATTAAATAACTGAAGAGACAGTAGGGATGAGTGGAGAGTAGGGAAAATATGTAAAAAGGTCTCATGTTAAAAATATAAAATTATTCCCCAAAGCTTCAATAATTATACACGTTGAGTGTCCATAATCTAAAAATCTGAAATTCAAAGCACTCCAAAACCCCCAAATTTTTGAGCACAGATATGACACTCAAATTTCATGGGAACATTTTGGATTAGATAAGGGATGCTCAACCAATAAGAATGATGTAAATCTTCCACAATCCAGAAAACTCTAAAATCCGAAAACACCTCCAATCTCATGCATTTTGGATGAGATATTCAACCTATGTATATTTGTCATCACCATATCTGAGGGAGAAGCTCAAAAACCTTTACCTTGGCTCGGCACCTGTGGCTAAGGCACCAACCATGTATACCTAAGGTGGCGGGTTCAAATCCCCAGCCGGGGCCCGCCAAACAACAATGATGGCTGCAACCAAAAAATGGCCGGGCGTTGTGGCGGGCGCCTGTGGTCCCAGCTACTTGGGAGGTGGAGGCAGGAGACTCGCTTGAGCCCAGGAGTTGGAGGTTGCTAAGAGCTGTGATGCCATGGCACTCTACCCAGGGGGACAGCTTGAGGCTCTGTCTCAAAAAAAAAAAAAAATCAAATGCAGGGCAGCGCCTGTGGCTCAAAGGAGTAGGGTGCTGGCCCCATATGCCAGAGGTGCGAGTTCAAACCCAGCCCTGGCCAAAAACTGCAAAAAAAAAAAAAAAATGCAAGGGCAGGGCCTGTGGCTCAGTGAGTAGGGCACCGGCCCCACATACAGAGGGTGGTGGGTACAAACCTGGCCCTGGCCAAACTGCAACAACAACAGAAAAATAGCCGGGCATTGCAGTGGGTACCTGTAGTCCCAGCTACTTGGGTGGCTGAGGCAAGAGAATCGCCTAAGCCCAAGAGCTTTCCTGAGCTAGGAAACATGGTTTTTAATTTAAAATGAATTGGAGGAGAGAATAGGGAACTGGGAAACCAGGTGGGAGGGATAGTACAAAACCGTGAAAGCACCTAGCACAGTGGTTCTCAACCTTCCTAATGCCGCCGCCCTTTAATACAGTTCCTATGGATCACGACCCAGAGGTTGAGAACCGCTGACCTAGGAGGAGAGAGATCCAGGAGCCATAATATATAAATAATGAAAATAAGAATAAAAATCTCAGAAGGAAAAAAAAAAAAAGAAATGGAGGAGAAGCAATCATTTTTAAAATGAGAAAGAAAATTTTCCATGGGTTGAAGAACGCCTTGGATTTGCAGATTGAAAGGCTTGTTGAGTTCCAGGCAGGAATGATGGAAAAAAGACACACATCTAGGCATAGCCTGGGAAGGTTCCCGAATTCCATGATTAAAGGGAAAACTCATACAAGCTTCCCAAATGAGAAATAAATTGCATAGAAATAAGAGAATCAGATGGAAATAATATATCTCATCGGCAACGCTAGCAACACACCAGTGGGAGAGAAGCACCCTGAACCAGCCCAGTGCCATTCACCTTCTCAGGATGGAAAAAATGCAAAGGTCCAGGGAATTTCCCCATATAGGGGGAAATACATGGGGAAGGAACCTGCTCAGGCAGGTTGGAGACGAGAGAAGTGAAGAAAAAGGGAGGCCGTGTTGAGTCCCACCAAACCACGTGTCTTCAGCTCCAAATGGACAATGGCAGGTGAGATGGAATTTGTAATGTAAGTGCTAAATAAGAATTTTCTTTCCCACAAAAGAGTTGCAGAAAGACGTACTGCTGGCTATAATGAAGAGTGCTGAATGAGCTTAGCAAAAATGTAGCTGTTGAGGAGGGGAAAGCGGCCTAGCAAAGGTGTTTGGAATATCTCTTCCTGGCTTGGGGAGGAAAAATAAGGAAGAGAGCCCTTCACTGGGAGGATTTAATTGGCACCTAGTTGCCATGGAAGCTTTTTTTTTTTTTTTAATCAAAACCAAAAATGGGGCCAGGTGCAGCGGCTCATGCCTGTAATCCCTGCACTTTGGGAGGCCCAGGTGGAAGGATCACTCTAGGCCAAGAGTTCCAAACCGGCCTGGGCTGTAGCGATATCCCATCTGTACAAAAAATAAAAAGAAAATTTGCCAGATTTGTGGTGCATGACTGTAGTCCCCGCCACTTGGGAGGCTAGGGCAGTAGGATCACTTGAACCCAGGAGTTTGAGGTTACAGTGAGCTATGAGCATACCACTGCACTCTAGCCTGGGTGACAGAGGGAGACCTTGTCTGAAAAAGAAAGAAACCAGAAAAGGCACGGCCAACACTAGTGCAAGACAGCTTATAGGAGTTTCCAAAATAAGAAGGGGAAAAGAAGGACAGGTATCTATTGTCAGTTGCTCTATATTTTAAAACTAAATTTTAAGGCCAGGCGTGGTGGCTCACACCTGTAATCCTAGTACTCTGGGAGGCTGAGGCGAGTGGATTGCTTGAGCTCAGGAGTTCAAGACAAGCCTGAGCAAGAGCGAGACCCCCATCTCTAAAAAATAGGCAGGTGCATGAGCAGTGCCTGTAGTCACAGCTACTTGGGAGGTTGAGACAAGAGGATAGCTTGAGCCCAAGAGTTTGAGGTTGCTATGAGCTCTGATGACATAGCACTCTACAGAAGGTAAAAAAGTGAGACGCTATCTCAAAAAAATATATATATAGATATACACATATATAATAAATTTTGAAACCTTTCATTATGGAAACTTCTAAACATACACAAAAAAGCAAACAACATAATAAATCTGTTCATGGTGTTCATGGTCACAAAACCCTGTACCATGTAACCTTTCAGTTTTTCTTTTCCCCAGCAATTCCTTCCTTCCTTCCTCCCTCCTCCTCTTCCTTGACAGAATCTCACTCTGTCACCCTAGGCGCCCACCACTATCCCCAGCTAGTTTTAGAGATGGGGTCTCACTCTTGTTCAGTCTGGTCTCGAACTCATGAGCTCAAGCAATCCACCGGCCTTGGCCTCCCAGAATGCTGGGATTATTGGCGTGAGCCGCTGCACCTGGCCTCCATTTCTCATTTGTACAGAGTCTCACTGTTGCCCAGGCTGATCACAAACTCCTGGGCTCAAGTGATCCTCCTGCCTCTGCTTCCCAAAGTGCTAGGAATTAGCAGTGTGAGCCATTGTGCCTGGCCCGGACTATGTTTTTAACTGATCATAGCTTCTAAAAAAAAAAATCACAGCCAACCTTGGTCAGGATGTCAATAAGCAGAGTAGGAGATATTTCCAAGCACAGTGATAAACAAGCCAGGCAGGTGCCAGACAGATGCCAACCAGGTAGAGAGGGTGCATGGAAACACCAGCTTCAGCTGGGTTCTTTCCAAACATTTTCTCTTTCCTCAGTGAAAATGTGTGATTTTTATTTGTCTTGCTCTCTGTATGCAAAGAGTAGAGTCATGTTCTTACAATTTATGAACCTGGTTTCAGGTTAAAAAAAAAATTTTTTTTTTTGAGACAGAGTCTCAAGCTGTCGCCCTGGGTAGAGTGCGGTGGCGTCATAGCTCAGAGCAACCTCCAACTCGGGCTCAAGCGATCCTCTTGCCCCAGTTTTTCTGTTTTTAGTAGAGACGGAGTCTCACTCTTTGCTTAGGCTGATCTCGAACTTGTGGGCTCCAGCAATCCACTCACCTCAGCCTCCCAGAGTGCTAGGATTACAGACATGATCCCCCGCGCCCAGATTGGTTTCTGACAAATTTCGAAGGCCCTGTTAGGGTTCTGCTGATTTTATGGGCCCAGCACGCTTCTATCTCTGCTATCTAGTTCTGCTGATTTGAAATTCGCTTTCCGGCTCGGCGCCTGTGGCTCAAGTGGCTAAGGCGTCAGCCACATACACCTAAGGTGGTAGGTTCAAATCCAGCCTGGGCCCGCCAAACAACAATGATGGCTGCAACCAAGAAAAAAAAAAATAACCAGGCGTTGTGGCGGGCACCTGTGGTCCCAGCTACTTGAGAGGCGGAGGCAGGAGACTCGCTTGAGCCCAGGAGTTGGAGGTTGCTGTAAGCTGTGATGCAACAGCACTCTACCCAGGGGGACAGCTTGAAGCTCTGTCTCAAAAAAAAAAAAAAAAGAAATTCACTTTCCATGGGAACCTAGTCAGTGAGCACTGATACACATATGCCTACCAGGCTCCCCCCAACCCCCCCCATCCTCCTTGACCACCTGGACACCCCCTATAGGCCGAGTTTTGCCCCCACCCTCAAGTTGCACTCAGCTTGCAGCCACCACAGGGCCACTTCCTCAAAACTTGCCATCTCTGGCTTCATCTACCTATCTCTTCATCCTCACCCCACTGATGTTCGGGCTGCCTCATCGAAAGGTCACCCGGTGCCCCAGCCCCCTTCCCCGCCCCAAGCAGCGAAGCAGCATCAGACAAATGAGGCCCCCTAACAACAGTATGTGCTGTCACCCCTATCCATCCTTCTCCAGGACCTCCGCAGGTGCGTGCAACTCAATGTGGCTTCCCTCAACACTTGTGCTGCCCTCTTTCCTTATCTCATCAAAAAGGACCCTCCAAGTCAGAAAACTGGAAAGATCTCAATCTCTCTGGACACTCTCTACTCCCTTCTATGATGAGGGACAAGGGGGGAGTTCAGCTGCCAGCATGGCCTCCTAACTGGCAGTGCTACCCTTTCCCCCACCTTCACCCACCCAGGCTGAGGCCCTTGGAGAGGTCAGAGACACATGGTGGGGACTGGGGGAGGGGAGAGGGTGGGAGAGGGCTCAGCTCAGCCGGTGGTGGGATGGGCAGGAATTAGACCATGTGGGCAGGAATTAGACCAGCCAGGGAGGAAGACCTCCTAATCCCTACACAGCCCCGGGGTAGGGGAGGGAAGGGAGGGATAGCGTCCCACCCGTGGGAGCCTCCTATCCACACTTTCCCAAAGCAACTGGGACTGCTGGCCAGCGCCAGCATAGCCAGGAATGTGGGAGCCCCTGGCTGCAGACTCAATCTGGGGGAGGCTGCAGAGGTCACATGGTGGGTGGCAAGAGCAGGTGGGTGGGTCCTGGGCCAAAGGAGAAGGCTGGGCTGTTGTGGGGGGAGAGAGAGTCAGAAGGTCAGGCCCTGGCAGGGAGCCCTTTTGAATAGATGCCAAATATATCATCTAGACTGGGGCCCTCCTGGGTGGGGGCTCACGACTCAGACCTTAGCCCTGACCTCTCTCTCCAGTCAGCTCACTGAAGCCTGCAACTCTGCCTCCAAAATTCTCACCCTGGATCCCAGCACCAGCCTGCCTAGTACACCCTCCTTGTGGTTACAGAGTGGCCCATCTGAAAAACCATGCACCATCCATTCATTCAGCAAACACCAGCAGGAAATGGTCCCCGCAGACTGCCAGGCTGGAGGGCAGCTCCATACAGCAACAGACGATCGCAGTGGCATCTAGGAAGCGGTCTGGAATGGATTCAAGGGGCAGAGGACCAAGTGCCTCCATGCACCCCCTCTAGGTTTCCCCAGGGTTTTAGGCTGCACACAGCTGCATCCCCTCCTAAGCCTCTCACCCTGACTGAAGCACATGTAACCCCAGCAGGAATGCTTTCCCACCCCTCTCCCCTTTCTGGCCCCTCCTGGGACTTCTCCTGACTCTCACCAACTCTGTCCTTCCCAGTCTCTGGGTGCCCTCCAGCCCTTAACAGGTGCCCAGCAATGTCCTAGCAAATGAAAGAATTAAGGCAAAGCAGGTCTGAGATAGGACAGCGTCTGAGTGAAGGTCAGGCTCTGCCTGTCCAAGCATGAATTTTCCATGGCAACAACCTCCCTTCCCCTCCCCCTGTGAAGGTCACCCACTCCTTTGCCTGTTTTGGCCTCCGCGCCCACCCACCACATGTCTGCCTCCTCTGTCACCACCGGGTAATCCTGTGTGGTTTTTACTCTGGTGCCCATGAATAGAAGAGTTAGGACAGAGCCGGCAGGGCGCCTTCCCAGGGTCTTGCACCCCCACCCTCCATCGGTGACTGGGCAACTCTGCACCCCACTAACAAGCAGCCTCTGCCTACCCTGTCCTGCCAGCCCCTCCAGCAGGGAGCAGTTCCAGCACTCCCCTGAATAGGGCCAGTGGTGCCATGCACTCTGGGCAGCACCCACACTCCTTGAGGCCTCCCAGCTCGAGGCTCAGCCTGGCTCTGGCTGTGGTAGGCAAAGAAAATGCAGATTCCTGTCCTGTATAGCTCATTAAACCCTGCCCCAGTCCCGACGACTTGTGTCCCCTCTGCCTGGCACCTTCCACACTCTTTCCTACTTCCAGAGCCCCTGAATTACCCACCAAGCCCTATCAGCTTATTGTCCTGAAGATCTCTGGAATCCAGCCCTGTTCCCCACCCCTGGGTCCCTGACAACTACTGCAGCTGCCCTGTGGGTGCCCCGCCTCTGGGGACCACTCCATGCCCTGGCAACATAGATAGTTTTAAGCCAGCTCTATACACATCTCTCACCAGCTGGAAGGTCCAAACTCTTCCCTGGGGTCTTCAAAGCCCTTCTCGGTTTGGACCCCACCAAGGTCTTCTGGGGCCTGGGCTGCCTGGAGCTCTGCAGGGTTCCCCAAGTGCACCAGGCTTTCTCCTGCCTCTGGGCCATGCACATGCCTCACCCATCACCTGGGGTATTTTCTCTCCATAAGATGAGTGCTAGTGTTGCCTGTTCTGTGAAACGCCCTCTGACCCCTTCTCCCTAGCCTGGGCACCTAGTCACTTGGTCTTCTACGTGCTCTTTTGCCCTTGACCCATATGGAATATCAAGTTCATTGTTGCCCTCTCATTGCAGGTCTGTTCCTTTATCTTGGGTTGGGTTGTAGGTATAGGTGATTTATTGAGGGGGTTCTCAGGAGAAATTCATAAGGAGAAGAAAGGGGCAGAGTGAGAACAGATCCCGGGTAGAGTCTCTTTGAGGTAGGGTCTCTGCCACATAAACCACATCACTGAGCTGTCCCCCTGGACACAGGGAGGCTGCCTTTTGTGTCCCTGGATCAGTCAGTCACTGGAGGTGGGGTGGATATTCAGACCTTCCCAGAAGAGATGGCTGTCACAGCCAAGGGCGATTCACAGAAGGGATAGCTGTAAGCATTTGTGGTCATCAGGCCTGTGGGGGTGGGGGTGGGTGCACTGGCTAAGAAAGGGGGGTCTGGGTGGGGTATCAACAGCACCCCACACCACTTGGCCAGTGGGCCCTCTGACACATTCGTGAGTGAGGACTATGTCAGGCCCATCCAAGCCCTGATACTCTCCAAACCCAGAGCTGCATGTGCTCCTCTGGGAAAAGTCCTGCCCACGGACTCAGGGGACACAGTTGTCACTGCAGTAACTGGAAAGGAGCCCAGACATCCAACCCCCAGGGAAGGACTCTGCAGAGCCCTGCCCCATTCACAGCGCGGGGCTGGGCAGATGGGAGCATTAGCCAAGGTCCTCATCTATTCCTCATAATACTATTTTACAGATGGGAAAAGAGAGGCTTAGAGGGGTGAAGTGATTCCAAGGAAGTCATGCAATTTGTGAGTGGAAGATCTGGGATTGAAACCTGGGTCTAATCCTGCCTGGTTCCTTCATCCAGTGTATGAACCACTTAGGAGGTAAGCCCTCCCTGCCCACCAGGGTCATCTGGTCCAGGGTCATCTCCACCCCATAACAGGACTCAACCAAACTTGGGGTCTCCAAGGGCTGCATCTGGCATTTGTAATAGTTGGAAGGCCCATGCATGTATTTTGCATATAATTTGCATAATGTTGCATCTGGTTTGCATATGTCCATGTTAAGAGCCCATGAAACACTACATAATGTTTAAGTTGTGTGTACACCATTCTCAGCAGATAAATGTCCATCCAGGCTTTTCAGAGCCCAGTTTCCACAATTTTTAGACTTTCCCAGGCCCTCACCTTGGGTCTGCACATCTACCTGGTCTAGGGTCCTGGATAAGCCAAGCTTCTGCCCAGCTAGAAAAGGCCAATGCAAACCCCTGCCTCTGAAACTCACGTGGATTTGACAATAACCTTTTTTGGTGGTGCAGGGATAAACGAAACGTGAATGCTGAGAAGAGAGAGAGCCTGAGCAAACAGCCTTTCTACACAGAACTTCCAAAGGGGGCCCTGTGTGCCAGGAGACCTAGCTGTGCACTCTTGGGGAAAGAGGGGAAGGGAGGGAGACAAGACTGGTTTGGAGTCAGGAGTCTGTACTCTAGGGCTGGTGCCACCACCAGTTGGCTTCGGGGGTGCGGCCTCTGAACATCAGGGCACTCATGTGCAATGGCCAGGGCTGGTACCATAAACCCAGAAGTGTCTGTGCTTTTTAGTTCTTTCTCTTTTAAAAAGGGGAACCACATTCCTAACACTTTGTGTGGCTCTCAATGACCTTAGTAATGGGTCCTCAATTAAATGGAGAGACACGGGGTGGGTGAGCTGGGAGGAAACATCGGAGGGGCAGGGGATGCCAAGCACCAGAGCGGTGTGTTAACTCACCACAAGCAAGTCCAGCTCTCTGTAGCTTCCTGGCTACCTTCTTGCATCCTCCCTGCCCCCGGGAGCCAGTGCATCCCTTCTGCCCCACACAGCCTGCAGAGGAATGAGGGAAGCTCCAGGGTCTGGCAGGGGGTCACTACTCCCATCCTCCACACTACGCCACTGGTAGGCTCTGAATGTAAGACTTCACCCTCCTGTGCAGCATGCCCGTGGCATCTTCTGCTCTTCCTGTGGAGGGAGGTGGCACAGGTGTTGCCAGGGGCCGGTGAAAGTGGAGAGAGAGGGTATGTGTATGAGGTAGTGGTATGGGGGGTGGGGTGGACCGGGTGTGTGTGCATGCGGCTAAGCCTGTCCCTGTAAAGAGAAACCGTGCTCCTGTGTGTGGGCCCTCAGCCTGTCTCCATCCAGGTGTAGAAACTCCAGTCTGAGTCAGGAGACAGGACCGTCTGCCTTCCTCCTCTGTGTCTGGCCTCCCTAGGTTTCCTGTCTGGCAGATGCAAAGTGGCCTCATCGTCTACAGGGGAGACCCTAGCTCTGGCTGGATCAGCCAAGACCCCGAGCATCTCCCTACACCAATGCTTCCACCCCCACTAGAATGGGGCCCAGGTCCCGGCTCCCGAAACTGTTCCAGTGACAGAGGGAGCATGATGTTTGATGTCAGCCACCTGGGAAAGCGGGAAGTGGGATGCAGCTGTCCTTTCAGCCCTTGTTACATGGACATTTCCAAGTTCAAACAGGGTCCAGCCTCCTCCCTGTGAGTTGTAGGCCCCACGTCCAGGACTGCGGAAGGGCATTAGAGGAGGGGGTAAAACTCCATGAAAAAGACCACAGTCTCTGGAGTTGGGGAGCTTTTCCCCAGAGCCAGCTAGGCAGGGCTACCAGGCAGTTAGAACCCAGCCTAAGGCTGAGGAGCTAAGTGGGTTCTGATCGCTCCCCGCTTGGATGCCTCTATCTTTCTGAGAAGCGGAAAATCCATGGTTACAGACCCAGAACACAGCATGAGTGCTGTGCACCCTGAGCACGTTAGGGACGCCACGCATCTTGTCTCCAGAAAAACGGCTCGTAACATCTCTGTTAAAGTTCGGAGCATGTAATAGCATATTCTGTGGATTTATGGAGAGGGTAAAAGGCTGTTTCAGGCATTATTTGGTTGCTGGGGTCAGAAACCTAGCCAGACTAGCTCAAGTGGTGGGTTATTGTCAGCAGACAATGGAAGCCACAGCTCGTCATCAATGGCTACTCAGGACACTTCCCTTTGCTCCACTCTCTCCTGACAGCCCTCTTAGCTCCCCATAACTCCTGCAGAGCTGCCCTCTCACTCTCCCCAAGGGCCTCTCCCTCCCGAAATTCATCCTGGAAGCTCAGGATGTGACCTTATTTGGAAGTAGGGTCTTTACAGATATAATCACTTAAGTGAGGTTATGTTGGCCTAAACCCAATGGCTGGGTTCTTATAAGAAAAGGCGAGGACGCCGACACACACAGAGAAAAAGGCCATATGAAGAAGCCTGTGAAGGCACAAGAGAGACAAGGCCAGGTGAAAACAAGAGCAGAGGGTGGAGGGACGCAGCGATTAATAAGAATTCTTGGCCAGAACAGCAAGATTGTAAAGAATCACCGGGAGCTGGAAGAGGCCGCGGTTCCTGCCTAGAGCCATTGGAGGGAGGGTGATGGCCCTGCTAATACACTGATTTTTGGATTTTAAGCCTCCAGAGTTGCAGAGAATAAGTTCCTCTTGTTTCAAGCCACCAAGTTTGCAGCTGTTACAGCAACCCTGGGGAACTACCACAGCACACACCTCAAAGCTGGATTCCTTCAGCCTTGGGAGAAGACACAGCCTGGCTGGTCAAGGGTCTGTCCTGTGGGACCCACCAGCCACCACGGCTGAGAGGGCAGGGCACAGATGTAGACTCCAGAGCTGCCCTCTGCCGTGTCCTTATTATCATCACCTTCCCAAACGGTGTCGATTCACATCTCAAGGTCAGTTTGGAGAGATGTTTCTTTTTATTTTTTTGAGACAGTCTCACTTTCTTGCCCCCAGTGGAGTGCTGTGGCGTCATAGCTCACAGCAACCTCAAACTCTTGAACTCAAGTGACTCTCTTGCCTCAGTCACCCAAGTAGCTGGGACTACAGATGACTGCCACAACACCCGGCTATTTTTAGAGATGAAGCCTAGCTCTGGCTCAGGCTGGTTTCAAACTTGTGAGCTCAGGGGATCCACCTGCGTCTGCCTCCCAGAATGCTGGGAGTACGGGCGAGAGCCACCGCGCCTGGCTCGAGAGATGTTTCCTAGTGCAGGCCCCCCAGTTGTATGTGTTCTGCGTACCTACTAGCTACAGGAGTGAAGACACAGAAGGCTGTAGCCAACTGGTGTGTTTGAGACAGAAGCAGGACGGAAGTGCCACTCCATTGGATGACAGAATCATGATTCAAAGTGTTCTTTGCTGGTTAGAAAGTTAACAATGTTGGACGGGCATGGTGGCTCACACCTGTAATTTTAGCACTCTGGGAGGCCAAGGCAAATGGATTGCTTGAGCTCAGGAGTTGGAAACCAGCCTGAGCAAGAGTGAGAAACTTGTCTCTACTAAAGAAAAAAACAAAAGAAAGAAAAACTAGCAGGGCATAGTGGTGCATCTATAGTTCCAGTTACTCAGGAGGCTGAGGCATGAGGATCACCTGAGCCCAAGAGTTTGAGGTTGCTGTGAGCTGTGATGTCACAGCACTCTACCCAGGGCAACACAGTGACTCTGTCTCAAACAAGAAAAAAAAAAGAAAAGAAAAGAAAGTTAATAAGGTGATGTTGAATGAGGAGGACTTTGACTATGAAGGCCAACTCTTGGGTTTCAAGAGTCAACTTCACAAGCAGAGGATGGAGGAAGTCTGCCTTAACAGTAGCTCCGGGTGAGGAGCACCTAAAGGTTCCCTTTGACCAGATGCTTACAGTGACCCAGAGCAGTGGTCCAGCTGGCTAAGAGCCTTAGCTGCAGAAGAGAGCAGAGCATTCCTGCGCTGGGGACGTGATGGGTGTTTGGGGCTCAGGACTGCACACCTAAAAGACGATGCCATCTCTCCAGGGAACCGGACAGGCACCCTGCCCACCAGACCACTGGTTAGTGCACTGGTTAAGTGTTAGTGCAGTGGTTAAGATGCAAGGGAGGGGTCGGCAGAGTTATCAGAGGTCTTGGGCACCCTTAGACAATGGCAGTGCCAAAAGGCAGAGCTAGCCCACAGGGACGTCCCTGGCCCAAGGAGGTGGCTGCAGAGGTGTGCCCCCAAGCACATCATCTCGGCTCCAGAGGCCGGGAGTGCAGTCCCCAGGCGCACACGGACTTCTAAGATCAGTGCACCCTGAGAGTGGGTGGCTCCTGGGGAGCCCCAAGCTCGGGAACGGCTTCTCTGCTCCCTCGTCCCCTGCCCGCGGGCGACGACAGTGGCGGTGTTTTGGGGGCCTCCTGGAGAGGAGCGGCCTGCGCCCCTGCCACCAGGGCTGCTCCTTTTATGACCTCTTGTTCGCAGGAGGCCCCCCAGGCGTCAGCTCCCAGCTGGGGCGGGGGGCTGGCGGCCGAGAGCGGCGCGGCTCCGAGTTTATGCTAATCCGCGCAGAGCCCGCCTCCCGCCTCCCCTCGGCGGCCCCAGGCGCGAGCAGCGCCGGCCACTCCGCGGGACGCAGCCGCCGCGAAGCGCCAGGCGACCGGGCCAGCGAGCTCGGGGGGCCGTGAGCGGCGGCGGCGGGACCCGGCCGGGCGGACGGCGGGGGCGGCGCTGCGGTCGGACACCGGCGGGGGCAGCACGCGGGGCCCGGCGGAGACGCGGGGGCCGCGATGGGCTGCCGCCGCCTGCCCGTCTGGCTGTGCGCCGTCGCGGCGCTGCTCTCGGGGACGGAGGCCAAGGGCACCCCGTTCCTGGCGCGGCCCGCGCCGCCCGGCGCTTCCCGCTACAGTCTCTATACGACGGGATGGCGCCCGCGGCTGCGCCCGGGGTCGCACAAGTAAGCGCGGGCCGGGCGCCGGCGGGAAGAGGGAGGGAAGGGGCCGCGCCGCGCGTCGCCGCTCCCACCTGCCCAACCCGCGCGGGGGCGTCGGGCCCCAGAGGCGGTGGGTTGGAGGGTGCAGCGCCCGAGGCCGAGCCCCTGTCCGGGAGGGCGCCCCGCGCTCTGGGAGACTGCGGGGCTGGCGAAGGAAATTAAGCCGAGGGGGCCTGGCGCGGCGGCCGCGGTCCTGGCAGTGCCCGCGGAAACCTTTCCAGCAAAGTAACATTTTCCAGCTGCGCTGTGTGCAAACTCCGGGCGCAGCGGACCAGGTGGAGGGAGAGGAGATAGGGCGGTCGGCGCTGAGCACGCGGGCTTCCCGTGCCGCCCTCCCATCCCTTCCCTGCCCCACCAGGTAGGAGATGGAGCCTCGGTGGCCGCTTTTCCTACCGCAGGCAGCCTGGTCCCGGCAACCGGGCTGCCTGCGGGAGCTTGGTACCCCCAAGGTGGCTGGTCTGCAGAGCTGGGGTCCTGGGCCAGTGATGTGGAACAGCTGTCACAGGGGCCGGCAGCTGCCCGGGCAACCACCTGATCTCAGCCTCTGTGGCTTGTCTGGGCTGCAGGCAGCTTCGTTAGTAGGCAGGGGGCTGCAAACTGGCCTCTGGCAGGTGGGTTAGAGGCTCTGCCTGAGGTGCTAGCTGGTTTGAATTCTATCGGAGTACAGAGTTACTATAGGAAAGCCCAGCCCATAGCCCACACTCAGAAGGCTTGGTCACATCAGAGCAGGCTTCCTGGAGGAGATGGTGTAAGAACTGGTCTGACACTCTGAGAAAAGGGGCAAAGGCAGGGGCCGAAAGCCAGCAGGGAGGGGTGCATTTCCCCAGGAGTCAGAGGAGGAAGGATGAGAAGCACGCTCTCAAAGAAGGTAGGATCTCAGAAGCCTCCAGGGCCAAGCTTAAGGCATTTGGAACCAGTGAAGATGGGAGATGTGGCCAGGTGCTTGGGAGGAAGCCAGGAAGTCTCTTCCCTGGGCATGAAGGGCAGCCTCGGCAGTCTGCTGGTGAAGTAGAGCGCTGGACCCACTGGCTACCCATCAGGGAGGCTGGGAGTAGAGAGACCAGTGGTGGGGCTGGACCCCAGACCAAGGGCCCTGACAACCAAGGACATAGAGAACAGAACAGAAGACACGTGGCTGGTTCCCTGCTGAGGCCCACAGATGGGAGAGAGAGGAAAGATAGTCTCATTGGGCCTGGCTCTGGCCAGATATGCCAGGGACAGGACACCATTTTCCCCACAGGGCCCTCTGTGCCTATGTGGTGCACAGGAATGTGACCTGCGTCTTACAGGAGGGAGCAGAGAGCTATGTGAAGGCAGAGTACCGGCAGTGTGGATGGGGGCCCAAGTGCCCCGGGACAGTCACGTGAGTGCACTCCCCTCCCATCCTCTTGGGCTCCCTGGACAGAAGCCCCAGGCCTGCCTTCAGCAGAGAGTAGCACAAGGGGCTGTAGCTCCTTGGACTCCAAAACCTCATCTAAGCCCCCACATAGGCCAGAGTGGACCAGGGTCCCCAAAGGAGGGGGCCAGGTAGGACCCCCAAGGATTTGAACTTGCAGCAGAACATCTCTGGAGATGGGAGGCAGGCTTGGGTCGGAGCCCAGGAATCACAGACGGCCAAGAGGAGGGTTCCCAGGGGAGAAACAGCACAGGTGAGGAGGAAGTGACGGAGGCAGAGGTAGGGGAGAGGATCACCTAGGTAATGGGTGATGCCAGAGGGGAGATTGGCACAGACCCCAGATGGGCCGTGAGGAGGGGGCCACAGGTAAAGGGGGTAGGAGCCAGAGCACCAGGGCTTAGACCAGTCAGACAGGGCTGCACAGGAATGCCTATGCTCAGAACAGCTCCCACATGTGTGCCTGGACACAAGGCTGGCTGGTCCAGTGTGTCAGTGGGAAACAGGCACGTGGAGAGGGAGTGGCCCAGGTGAGTCCTGCCTGTACTCTGGGCCTTCCCTTTCCTGCTCTAAATCGGAGGCGCCTCCACCAGCTTCTGTGAGACCCTGAGAGAGGAGTGGAAAGACTAAAGGGGAGCTGATGGGAGCTGAGCGTGGCCCTACAGCAGTGAGATGAGCTTGGTCCCAGCTCCAGGGCAGCACTGTCGTGAGGCACCATAGAAGCCGAAGCCCGAGTGGGATTTCTCATGGCAGCATGAACTAAGGGGTAGGAGATCCGGGTAGTCTTGAGAATGTTGAGGCAAAATCCTTGCTTTTCTCCAGGCTAACAGAATGGGGCGGGGTTTCAAACTTCATCCTTCCCTAACAGGGCTCTGAGCCCCAGGAAGTCTGTCCACACGACCACTACACTTGCCACCTTCAGCACAGAAAAAGGAAAACCCTGTGGGTGGCATGAAGTTGGGTAAACAGCCAGATCTTATACAAGTGTCTGAGGATGGCCCAGAATGCCAGCTTAGGGCAGGAGCTGCAGCCTGCAGGTGTGGCACCCAACCCTCTTGCTCCCAACCCCTGCCCAGGTACCGCACGGTGCTCAGACCCAAATACAAGGTTGGATACAAGACAGTGACAGACCTCGCCTGGCGTTGCTGCCCCGGCCTCACTGGGGAACAGTGCCCTGAGCATCTCACGGACCAAGAGGCTGCCCCACCCCAGCTGGAGCCAGAGCCCCAGATTCCCTCGGGGCAGCTGGGCCCAGGTTCCAGGCCCCCTCCTTACAGCAGAGTGGCCCCCAGCCCTCACGGTGAGTCTGCCCACGGAGACCCTCCAAGGTGATCAGATTTCTTGGGCTCAGTGGTGGGGACAGGGAGGTGACTGACCCAGGCCAGCTGAGCTCTGGCAGGGCCAGGGAGGGTGCCTCTCACATTGGACATGACGTAGTAGAGACCCCAGCCCCCTACCCCCACCCCACCAATCTGAGGGAGCTATACCCAGCAAGAAGGTAACCACGGGACAGGAAATCTCCTGGGTGGCCTGGCAACAGGAGAAGCTGAGAGGGACAGGCCAGTGATGCCCCGGGTTCTCTTCTCTCCCCCAGGAAGGAAAGGACCAGCGCTATTTGGCAAGCGGCTGGAACGCCTGGAGGGTGATGTCCAGCGTCTGGCACAAATATACGGTACCCTCAGCGGCATTGTGGCCAGCCAGGAGGACCCCAACAGGATGGCTGGTGGTCCCCAGGATCCTGCTGCACCTGTGGGCTTCGGGGTCATCCCCGAGAAGCTTGTGGATCCAGGAGAAAGGGCCAGAGGGCCACCCACACCTCCTCTGGCCGAGATCCTGAGCAAGGTGACTGAGGTGAGCAACACACTGCGAACCAAGGTGCAGCTGCTGGACGAGGTGCATGGGCTGGCGCTCGGCCATGAGGCCCACCTGCAGCGCTTGCGGGAGGCCCCGCCGTCCCCACTCACCTCCCTGGCGCTCCTAGAGGAGTATGTGGACCGCCGTCTGCACCGCCTTGGGGGGAGCCTGCTGGACGGCTTTGAGCAGAAGCTGCAAGGCGTCCAGAGCGCGTGTGACCTGCGGGTGCAGGAGGTTCAGCGGCAGTGTGAGGAGGGCCAGGCAGCCAGTCAGAGGCTGCATCAGAGCCTCGATGGCCGGGAGCTGGCCCTGCGCCGGGAGCTCTCCCAGCTGGGTAGCCGGCTGCAGGGCCTAAGCACAGCAGGTGGGGGTAGCTGCTGCAGCCAGCTGGCCTTGATCAGTGCCCGTGTGGACAACCTTGAGAGAACCTTGCAGTCAATCACCCAGACCCAAAGGGCCCCTGGTGGCCCAGCTGGGGATGAGCTCACGCACCTCTCAGCTGCCATGCTGGAGGGAGGTGTGGATGGGCTACTTGAGGGCCTGGAGGCACTCAATGGGACAGAGAGTGGAGTGAGGGGCTGCTGCCTGAGGATGGAGATGGGGGGGTGGGGGGCAGGTGGCTTCAGGACCATGCTGGAGGAGCGTGTGCAGAGCCTGGAGGAGCGCCTGGCGACAATGGCTGGGGAGCTAGGCCATGACAGCACTCCACCAAGCAGGTCAGCACGGCCCCTTGTGCAGACGGCAGAGTTGGCTGTGCTAGAACAACGGCTGGTCTCATTGGAGACCTCATGCATCCCCAGCACCACCTCGGCCATCCTGGACAACCTCATGGCGGAGGTGAAGGCCTGGCGGAGCCGGAGTGAGGCCCTTCTACGCCAGGTGGCCCGCCACGCATCTCTGCTCCGGCAGCTCAACGGCACCGTGGCCGAGGTCCAGGGGCAACTGGCAGAAGGGACAGGCAGCTCACTCCAAGGAGAGATCACTCTGCTCAAGGTCAACCTGAACTCTGTGAGCAAGTCACTCACAGGCCTCAGTGACTCTGTCAGCCAGTACTCTGACGCCTTTTCGGCTGCCAACACGTCCCTAGACGAGAGAGAACGCAAGGTAGAAGCCGAAGTTCATGCCATCCAAGAGGAGGTCAGCAGTCACGGCTCCAGGCTCCAGGCTGGCCATAGGCAGGTCGTGAACCTGAGGGGTGAGCTGGAGCAACTCAAGGCTGGTGTGGCCAAGGTGGCTGGAGGACTGACCCGCTGCCAGGACACAGCCCGGGAACTCCAACAAGCAGTGGGCCACTTTGACCAGCGGGTGGCACAAGTGGAGGGCATCTGTAGGGGGCTGGGGGTGCTGGCTGCAGGCCTGGACAGCTTGCCCAGGGAGGGCCTGTGGGGCCATGTGGACCAGCTGAATCGCACGCTGGCCCAGCACACACAGGACATTGCCCGCCTACGAGATGACCTGCTAGACTGCCGGGCCCAGCTGGCTGAGCAAGCACGGCCAGGACAAGCCGACTAGGGAGGCT
Organism: Galagoides demidoff; assembly: GCA_963574575.1. Classification (NCBI taxonomy): domain Eukaryota; kingdom Metazoa; phylum Chordata; class Mammalia; order Primates; family Galagidae; genus Galagoides; species Galagoides demidoff. The sequence goes on from CAUYQV010062689.1 coordinate 22,681, forward strand.
GGAGGGGATGTAACCCCCAGATCCCACCAACCCAGGGAACATCACCCCAGAGCACAGTCTTACTCAGTAGTGCCTCCTTGCTGCCCCTGGCCAGCCCAGATGCCACTTCCAAGGCCATTGAAGGAATGGGCTTGGCCCACCTCCACATGACTGTCCCAGCCACCAAAATCCATGCTCAGTGCTGCACACACTGGTCCAGGATAGTGGTCAAGGCAGGGATGTCATGCCTGAAGGCTGGAGTGGACTTAAGTGCCCTTATTCCACTGTCTGCAAATTGGAGTCCGCAACTGTGCAAAGACCTCCAGGTCCATTCTCAGACAGTAGCCCAGCCACACTGCCCTTCGCCCACAAGCAACAGTGGCCAGCCCTTGAAGGCTTCTCTCCCAGCCACCTGGGCTAGGGTTCCGTGGGAGGGTGATGCCCAAGAGATCTGCCCTCATACCTGGCAGCTTCCCAGTGCTATTTCTAAACTACGGACCAGAGGCTGCCAGATGTTTCCAGCTCCCCCACACATCCTTCAGGACAGAACAGAAGCACAAGGACTCATTCAAAGAGTTCTCTTTATTCCTTTTGATCCTCCCCCAAGGTGAGGGCTTAGTCAGCTATAGAATCCCAGAGGAAGGAATTGGATCCAGGTCCTAACTATTTATCTTTTGCCTTCCCCCCAAAGATGTTTCCAGGGCCCTCGGGTGCCCTCATGGCCTTTTTCCTCTGACTCAGGGCCTCTCTCCTGAGAATGCCCCTAGTGTACATTAGGGCCTGACCCTGAGGAGCTGCCCAGAGCTGGAAGGAAAGGGGTTCAGACCTTGCTCTTAACACTCTTGCACAACCCCCACCTAGCAGGATATTCACAAAAGGTGAGAATTCAGGTATGAAATCAAGGGAAAACTTGAAAACGCCAAGTGTTCCTTAGGCCCGTGCAGTCCCAGAGACTCTGACACCTGACTTTGCTGGGGCCCTCAGCCTCAGTTTCTCCCCCAGCAGCACAGGCCCTGCTGTGCTGGTCCATAGGTTTCTGGACATTGGGCATATGTCCTCCGTTTTGGTGCTGCTGGAGGAAGGCAGCTCTGGATTAAAGCTTTTAGCCAGTCTAAAGGAATTTTCTTCACCAAAGGCAGGAGGAGGGAAGGCTGCAGGAGCCTCAGCCTGCTCCCTGCAGCCACTCAGGCAAGAGCTCATGGAGCAGCCGTGGGCACCAAGGGGACCAGCAGAGGCTGGGGAAGGCTGGGTTTGGAGCCCAGTCACTGGGGGCAAAGCCAACCAGAGCCATGCTCTCCTGTAAGGACAGGGCTTGGGGGAGTCTAGGTGTGTGAATGTGTGTCATGTGCTAAGATGCCAGGGCACCAGTGAGCAGATGCACCAGCAGAGATGTCTGGCTTCAGGAAGGGGGGGAATACTGTTTGGCTCTCGGCAGTGGGGCAAGGGAACCCCATGTCCTTTCTAGATGCTCCTCAGCTGTGCCCTCACTGCTGCCACCAACACTGCCCTGTGCATGTAGGCCTCACATCTCGGTCAGGCTGCCCTCTCCCTTCTGTCCTATCAGAAGTTGAGGCAAGGTCCCACATAGGCAGGGACAGATATCAAGGTCATAGAGAACCCATAAGGGCCCAGATGACAAACATGTCATCCCTCCAGGCCAAGGCCACAGTAACGCCCTGGGAAAGCTGCAGCATAGCTGGCAGAGATGAGGAGGGAAGGTCTGTGGCTACCCATCAACCTGCCACCCCTTCTTTTCCTTCAGTGGGTTGTCCCTGTGGCACTTCCAACTCACTCTGCCTTGGGACACCTGGTCAGTCCTGGGCTGGGCCAGGCCAGGGAGGAGTGAGTAGCGGGGAAGGTTTAAGCCAGGGTGTCAAGGTCCACAGTGGGCAGTGGCTCCCGCCAGTAGCAGAAGTTGCTGTATTCAGGGTTGGCCAGGTCTGTGCTGGGGCCACGGGCAGTAGGTGGGAAGAGGAGCTCCACCACCTCACTGAGCCGCTCATACCTATGGGAAGAACAGGGTTGGCACTTAGCCTGAGGGGCCACCAGATGCCGCCACAGCCTCCGTCAGGTCAAGATCTACCTCCTATCTGGGAGCCCTGGGCAGGGGACAGACTCAGGTGGGGAGGTGAAATTGGGGCTCAGGAGGACAGACTTACAGGTGGGGAGGTGAAATTAGGGCTCAGGGAGAGGATAAGGCATGGGGACACATGGCAGGGTGTGGCCTCACGTGGATTTGTGGTTCTTCAAGAGCTCCTGGATAAGCTCCCCCCGGGGGTTGACTGTGAAGATTCGGGACTCAGGGAGGCCCACCTGCCGGTAGGCAAAGACATCCTGCAGGAGATGGGGGGGTGGGTGGAACAGAGGTCAAGGTGGCCCGCTGGCATCTGGGGAGGAGAGACTCAGCCCCCAGGCAGGGACACACTCACATTGGGCCTGTTCCCAAAGGCAGCATGGAAGGGCTGCACCTGGGGCCGGAACAGCTGCTGGATGTCCCTCAGGCAGGCGATCTTGAACACCTCTGGCTTCTTCTCAATCACCTCTCTGGGGCACCCAGGGCCATAGGCAGGGAAAGTGCCAGAGTAGAATAGAAACCAGAGGGGATGGCAGGCTTAGGGGACACAGGTCTGAGCTGGTCCCCAGCTGTGTGCCCCACCCCCTAGGGGCCACAGTTTGTTACCTGTGGAGGGCGGAGAAGAGGCTGCTGGGAGACAGCAGGATGGGGCCCTTAGGGAGGCCACAGCCCCGCTCGCTCACCCACTGCAGGTATCCCTTGGTGAGGTCAGCCATGCCGATGGCCCGCGCTGAGCAATACAGGAACTTGTACCCATTCCTAGGGACAGGGTGGTGCAGAACCTTCGGAGACCAGCCACCCTCCATCAGCCCCAGTTTTGGCCTGCCCAGCCCAACTCTGGGGCTCTGGTCTTTAAGCTTTTACAGGGAGAGGGCTTAGGAAAATAGCTAGGCCTAGGAGAGGTGGCTTTAGCAGCTGTCCCAGCTAGAAGGAGCATGCACAGAGTCTTGGGGCCTGCAAGGACCAGGAGGAAGAGAGCCTCCCCTCTAGCCTGAGGCCCGCAGATCTGAGGGCTGGTAGGGAGGTCTCAGCACTGCAGGGACCTGCCCAGGTTGCTGCTTCTGTGGGTCCTACTGGTCCTAAGATGTCCGGTCTCACCATTCCCTCTCTCTAGTTGGGAGTTCTGCCTCAGCCCTGGCCCAGGCACTCACAGGTGGATTTTGTGGTAGAGACTGGTGATGCCCTGGTGTGTCCAGTCTTTCCCCAGCTGGGGCAGAATATGGCCCAGAGCATCTGACCTAGAGCCAGAGAAAAAGGGTCACTCTAAGGCAGCCCCACATAACCTCATGTGGTCCATGGGGGAGTGCAGGCCTCTCTCACTGTTACCCCCCCCCAACTCCCCTAGCAGGGAGGGAGACAAGTCCCAGGCCTGCCCGCCCTTGCCGTGACCAACTGGGCCTCACTTGGTGATGGTGCCATCGATGTCAGAGATGACCACCTTGTCGTCCCATTTCCATAGGTAGATGGTGGCCTTGCAGCGGCAGGTGCCCTGGTACTGGGTAGTCACACTGAAGACCACATCATTGGCTCCTTCTTGGAGGTTCAGGCGCCTCTGGGGCCAGGCAAAGGGGGTCGTTGTGATCCATGGCAGCCAGATGTTAGCCACCCCCCCCCCCACGCACACGGTGGCCTTTCATCCCCACGGGCCCCTCATTCTCCTGGTCCTCCTAGCTCAGATGCCCTTCCTGAATTCATCAGAGACAGCCATGCACAGACACGTCCATGTGAGCACAGGGTGGCCATGCTGGCCGGGGTGCTGCACATGGCTGGCCACAGGAGTCCTAGTCTCCCTTCATTTCCATTTTAGATGAAACTCAGACAAAGCTGGGCCTGTGATTCCCCTGCTCAGGTTTCTCATGGAGAGACAACCCAGTCCACAGGGGAGGGCCCTGTGCCTAGGGCACTTGACTCAACATTACCCTAGAGCAGTGGTTCCCAACCTTCCTAAGGCCACAGTGTATTTTCCTTGTTAAAAAGAGGTCACAACCCGCAAGTTGAGAACTGCTGCCCTAGAGAGAGGCCGGGCCCTGCATGTGCTCCCCAGAGGATTAGGGCAGCCCTCCACCAAGGCCCCAAGTTGTGGCACCACTCTATGCTGGGCTGAGCAACTCTCCTGGACAACTCCCTAACCAGGGAGCCATGCTCAGGGAGAAAACATGCTCTCAGTACAGGAGCCACCAGTGGCTAAGCTTGGAGAAGACATGCCTCAGGGTCTGGGGTTGCCAAAACCTGAGGGGCTGTCGACAGCATGTGATTCATTTAGTGTGGCTTCTGAGGGCAGACCTGGAGCTGGCTGGTTCGCTGCACAGGTATCGCAGGAGGACCCGGAGAGGGCTTTTCTAGCCATGGCATCCAACAGACAAGCAGGTGGCATGTGAGGAAGTGAGCCCCCTGTCCCTGGAGGCACTCCAAAAGAGGCCACCAGGGAGGCTGCTGGGGGGCTGGATTCTAGCCTTTTGTGAACAGGTGGCCTGGGATGCCTTTCTCACCCAGACCCTGAGGGACTGTGGGACAGGATTAGCACACACTTACGATCTGGTCGGAGGACAGGCGGAGGGACTTCTTGTAGGTAGGAGTGTAGACTGGAGTTGAAGGTGGTGGGGAGGGGACCTCAAGGATCACAGGGCTGTCTAGAGTGTCGTCATCACTGCTTAGGATGTCAATCTTCTCCCTGCGAACAATGCTGGCTCTCAAGCGCCGTCCCCAGCCCAAGGTCTTTCACTCCTAGTGGGTGCTCACCTCAGCCCAGGCCACGAGGACCTTGTCCTTGTCATTCCAGAGGCTACCCAGGGTATCAGCAATCCCTCCCTCTATGTGTGACCCACATGGATGGTGGCAGACAGGGGTGTTGGGGAGCAGTCTCCAGCCAGCCAGTGACAGCAGAGGGGGTGGAGACCTAGGGCTGCCACCCTTGGGGAAATCTACGTGAAACACCTAAAGCCCATCTCAGGGCTGACTCCCAGCGCTGTGTGCTTTGGCCTCTATCAGCCCATCCCTGGTCACCCTCCACCCACCCTTAGGCATCTGGGGTACTTCCAGGTGAAAAAAAGTCAAGTCATCTGCTTTTTTTTTTGAGAGAGAGGCCCCCTTCCCTGTTAATAGGTAGGTAGCCCTTATCTGGGCCAGGAGTCTAAGCACCTGGTCCAGCTTGACCTTCTCCTGGCTGAGAGACATTGTAGGTGTCAGTTCTCCTGGGAAATGGGGCCATTTCTCAGGGAAAAGAAGGGATGTGTGTAGAAGCATTTGGGGAGTGACCAGGAATCATGGCTGGCCACTGGCTCCACCCCGGGAGCCAGGCAGCTTTACCAGCCAGGGCTCTCACTCACCCCTGCTCCTCGCTGGCTGTGCTTTTCTCCTTCTGGGCACTGTGCTGTGGAAAGAACAGCCACCCAGTGAACCCTGCTCCCAGCCCTGTGCTGGCCCCTGCCCCACCACTATGACCTCTTACCTCCTCAGCCGGGAAGTCCCTGCGGCGCCAGGAAAACCACCACCTCCCACCCTTCCGAGGCATCTTCTCCTTCTCCAGCTTGACCACGGTGCTCTGTGAGCAGGTGGAGACCAGGGCATTTTTCATGCACTATACAAACCTCCTACCTTCCATTGCCCTTGGCGCCCCGTGACCCCCAAGTCTGGGCAGACTCAGAGCAAGGTGCTGCCAGCATCTGGAGGCCGAGAAAGCATACTCACCTGGGAGTCTATAGGGTGACCTGGGCAGCTATGCACAAGAGACCAAGGGCCATTCCTGTCCCCCATCCCCAGGCCCCGGCCCCTCCCAGCCCCGATTCCTAGCTCCAGCCCAGCTTCAGCCTGGCCTCTAAATCTTGCGGGTCATTCCCTTACTCGAATAGGTGAAGATAGTCCTTTGGGAGTTTCTCTAGATCTAGTGCTCCCTGCATGATGTTACCAAGTGGCAGCAGGAAGCTGGGTACAGTCCCAGCTACAGGTGTCTGAGACTGGTTTACTTGTTTACCTCTGAGACTGGCACAGATAACCTCCTAAGTCAGTGATCCTGTCCCATGGACAGCTTCCCTCTCTGTATGTCACCATCACTGTCTGGCGGGGGTGACATGACCTTGGGAAGAATGCTGATTTGATCTGTGCTAGGTGACCCCAGGGAGAGCCCAGCCAAGGCCCATCTGGGAGATACCAGCATCCTACAGGCACAGAATAGAGAACCCAAGGTATTGGCCCTGGGCCCAGGGTGGCTACTCCAGGGGCCCATGTGAGCTGGCAGCAGGCTGGTGGGGGAACGGTCTCGGGGGTCTCAAGTGGTGGGTCTTTCTGGGTAAGGTGAGGAGAGCTAAGCAGAAGGGTGACCCAGTGGTTTCTCGCCATTACCTTGGGCAGGTTTTTCTGGAAGGCTTGTAGGCAGAGGAGCATGGGAGCGGCCACAGCCCAGTTGTAATGCCTGGAAAGACAGATGGAGGCATCGGGGCTGCAGCAGCTGCAGGGTTGTGAAGCATGGGCCGTCCCTCAGGTCAGCAGGCCCAGCCCTGGGACTTACTTCCCATTGATTTTCACCACTAGGTTTGGGTCCTCTAGGAGACTGGGGTTTTTGGTGAAGTCCTGGTAGGAGACGATGTGCTGGTTGAACTTCTCTAGGTGCAGAGACAGAGAGTGAGGGGTGAGGCTGGCACAGCCTGAGACCTGCTGCCCCAGCCCCTGGGGAACCTACACTCTGCCACACACCTCCTGATGACCTAGCACGCTGCCTGTGGTTTTCCTGAGATTCACAGGATGAGTCACAACTTGGTGTCAAGCACTTGCTTCATGTGGATTTGGGAGTGCCCAGCCCTTCCTGCCGACTCCATAGGGCAGAGAACTGCAGGGGGACAAGCCTCACACCTTCACAGCCCCACCCTCGGGGGCCTGCCTTGCCCTCTGTGTCCCCTGGACTCACCACCAATGTTCAGAAGGGCTTGGGGCCAGGTCCAACATACCCAGGGAGATGTCCCGGCTATCAGCCAGCCCACCACAGAGGGACAGTGATATGGTGTCCGCTGTGTCTGGAATGGGTTCTGGCATGTGCTCGGGGTTGGAGTCTCTCAGAGGCTTCTGGGTACCGGGTTCACTCCATCTTCTGACGCCCAGCCCACGATCACTGGGGACAAAGGGGCCAACAGTGACATGAACACAAGGAGGGTGGGAAGTGGGTGCACTCTCCTCCTTGGCCCTTGAGAATGGCCCCAACCCAAGACCCTGTGGTACCCGGAACCCAGGCACCTCTGGGGGAAATAAAGTGCTGCGTTCTCAGAGTCCAGGGAGGGCAGGTCGTCCAGGTAGATGTCACTGGGGCCCAGGTGCTGGCTTCTCTTCAGGGAGCCTGAGGGGGAGCAGGGGACACCTATAGACAGACCTAACACATGCTGGGTAGTGTGAGCAGCGGTTGCCCCTGCCTCTGAACACCATCAGGCACAGTTGTCCAGTAGAACTTTCTGTGACAGAATTGTCCTACATCTAGTCACAGGTGGCTGCGAGAGCATGTAAAATGTGGTCAGTGTGATGCAGAAACGGAATTTTATGTTTTGTTTAATTTCAATTAATTTAATTTTAAATGGCTAAATATAACCCGTGACCACCAATTTGTACAGGACAGGCCCCAGAGATTTCCCGTCACTCTTAGGTAAGCCTGTGAGTGAAAACAGTCCAGCTCTGCTTGTTTACCTGGGCTCCCAGCCTGACCCGTTCCCCCTCCTCATTCAAGACATATACCGGTATCACCTCCCCTGTATCCAGAGTGCCGGACATGCTGTCCCTCTGCCTAGACTCCTTCCCTGCTCCTTATGTGGCTGGGTCACTATTGTCCATATCTCAGAGAACTTCCTTGACCATGTGATTTTTTTTTTGAGACAGAATCTAACTATGTCACCCTCAGTAGAGTGCCATGGTGTCGCAGCTCACAGCAACCTCAAACTCTTGGGGTTAGGCGATTCTCTTGCCTCAGCCTCCTAAGTAGCTGGAACTACAGGCACCCACCACAATGCCCAGCTATTTTTTGTTGCAGTTGTCGTTGTTTAGCTGGCTTGGGCTGGGTTCAAACCCGCCAGCCTCTGTGTATGTGGCTGGCACTGTAACCACTGTGCTACGGGCACTGAGCCACCTGACCGTGTGATCTAAACAGCCCCCATCCCAACCCAAGGCCCTGTGCTTGTCCCTCCCATTCATGCATGTGTCATCTTCCTCCCTCTCAGGCTGTGAGCCCCATGAGGGCTGGGCCAAGCACAGTGGCTGGCAAGCAGTAGGTACCCCAAACACAGCTGAAGTCCAGAGCCCACCCAGGGCATAAGATGAGGTGAGGGAAGCAGTGGGAGAGGCCGAGTTCTCACTCACCTCGGTTTCTAGAAGCTCCTGCTGGCTGCCCAGTGGGAACTGGGCCCTCCAGAGTGGCCCAACTCCATGACTTAGAAGCAGGAAGGAGGCTCGCATCCCTGGAACTCTGAGTCTTGGTTTCCTGAAGCTCTGGGGTGCAGACAGGGGGACCCACCAGAGCAGGATCCTCTGTGTCAGACTGAAGCAGGTGGGCAGCACCAGCACCGGTTACCAGGATTGTGGGACCTGAAGGGTCCACGTCAGCCACAGAAGCGGAGGGCGTGCTGGATCCTCCCCCAGGGGGAGAGGTGGCTCCCATGCTGTCTTCAAGGACCATCAAGGACTCTGGCTGCTCAGCTTTGGCCACCTTCAGTCAAATAGATGGGAGAAGATGTGGATAATGCAGGTCCTGCCTTCCACGCCGCCCACAGAGCCTTGGAGGAGATGCCCCAAGTCCCAGCCACTCCAATCTTGACCTGCAGGGGCCATGGAGCTCCCTGAAAGCCAGGAATTGGAATTGAGGTTGACACAGGGGAACTCACCTTAGGCAGCCTCCCCCAGGCCCACTGCATGTGGGACTCTGCTCTCAGGGCACTGGGCTCCGGGGCCCGCACCTCCAGCTCCGAGTCGCTCTTAGGGGATGCTAGCTTGCCCCCTGAGAGGCTGCGGGAGACAATACTCAAGAGTCTCTAAGTCAGTCCATCACCTCCTGCCACCCACCCTAGCCGGGGAGAAAAATATTTGCAACCCATATTTATGCCCATGTTGAATATAGAACATATAAAGAATAGGAAAAGATATGAGGAATATATAAAGAACTCCTATAAATCAACAATAAGAAGGCAAGAAGACAAACTAGTTTTAAAAAGATAAAGGGTAAGGTTGTGGCTGCTTAACAGGGCCTCCCTTTGGTGAGATGGAATGTTCTAGAAGTAGACAGTAGTCCTGGCTGTTCAACATCATAAATGTACTTAATTGCACACTTGTACACTTAAATGCCACTGAACTGTATATTCTGAAATGGCTAACCTGGTAAATTTATGTTCTATGTATTTGGCCACAATAGAGAAATAAAGAGGCAAAATACTTGAACACTTCACAAAGGAGAACTACAGATGCTGGGTCAACATGTTAGCTGGGTTTTGTGTCATTAGACATCAGAAAACTGTAAATTTAAACCACTCTGAGACTGATCTGGGCCTGTAGGCCACCTGGACTCTCACCTGGCCTGGGGGTCCCAGTCACCATCCGAGTAGGGGTAGATGTCTTTGGGCTGTGGTGAGGACTCCCCTTCCAACTGGACACTGTTGAGGGACCACAGGGAAATGGTCAGCAACAGGGCAGAACACCCCAGGAAGGACACAGGAGCCCAGACATCAGAGGGCTGAGGAGGTGAAACAGTAAAAGCCCAGAGAGGTCAAGGTCCCTGCCCAAAGTCACACAGCATTAGCAGAGGAAACAGTACTTGTGCCCCAGGTTGGTGTCCCCACACCCTCAGCCCCTGTCTGGTCCCCACACACCCTGGGGGCTCTGGCCTTGGCTTCTCTAGCAGGGACAGCTCACTCTCAGTGCCTGGCTCCAGTTCCTCCGAACTAGAATCAGTTGCCAACGTATCCTCCTTCCGCCTGGGTTTCCTCCTGCGACGTCTCTTCCTCCGCCCCATGGAGGCCATGCCCGATGTGACAAGGCCCTCAGGCTTGCTGGCTGTGTCCCGACGGGAGTCTGAGGGGAAGTCTGACAGGCCCCCCCATGGGATGGGTGAGGTACACAGGCAGGGAGGCACGTGTTCCTGTAGAGCAGACCAGGCGTCTGGAGTGAGCTCGTTTGGGGTCAGGGAAGCAGGTAGAGGCTGGACAGAGGTGACAGCAGCATGGTCCCTGCTGGGGCCAGACCTCCTTAACAGAGACAAAGCAGCCTTAACAGAAGCCACTGCTGGGCCCAGACCTCCTTAACAGAGACAAAGCAGCCCCAATCTCAGGGAATAACTCAGCATCCCGCAAGCCAGGCAGAAACCTTGGCATCACCCTCTCATCTCTAAGACGCAGTCACGTGTCACCTCCCCCAGAAGGTGCCGTTGACTATCCTTCACCTCCACTCCAATGGCCAAATAGTTCCATCACTGCTTATTTACATGTCTGTGTCCCAGAAAGGTCTGGAACTTTCTTTGTAGGCAGGGTTACCCCTTGTCTCAGCTCACTCTCAGCTGCTGCAGTGTCTGGCATATGATAGGGGCTCAGTTAAGGTTTGCCAAGTTCAGATATGTGGAACTCCACTGTTAGCATGCGCTGGGCCCTGCCTCCCCTCTGCAAACAGCCCTCTCTTCAGCCCCCTCCATGCTTCTGGGATCCAGCTGCCCAAGCCAGCAGCAGACCCCGGGTGAGCCAGACTCCGTGGTTCCCAGCCCTTCTCCAGTGTCCTCCTCTCCACACTGCTCTGCCTGGGAAGGGCTCCTTTTCATCCCCCCAGGGGCCCAGCTCAGGTGTCCCCTCTGAGAAGCCCTCCCCCAGCTTCCTGGGGAGTCAGTCCACACCTGGGCTCCTTCCTCATAAGTGCCAGACGCCAGCCCCAATTTACTCCTGGATCAGACCTCTGTTGATGAGATACTCCCAAGGGTGGGGACAGGGACAAACCCCAAGGCACCTCCCAGAAGAAGAACCAGGGAAGAGGCCAGGTAGGAGCTGCAGGGGGAGGGTGGCACTCACCTCATCGCTGTCCAGCTCCTGAACAAAGAAGGCCTCCCCACTGTCCCCCAGCTTCATGTACAAGTCCACGGGTTCCCCATTGATCTCGATGTCCACCTGTAATGGGGACTGGTGGGGCAGGGGTCCTCCCTGCTGCCTGAGCACTGCCCTTGCTACAGCCCCCTCCTCGCCCAGACTTCAGTCTCTGCCCCCCTCCCCTTCCTCAGAGACGCCTTCCGTGGGTTCTCCACACTGTCTCCCTCTCCCATTGCCTCGTTGTCAGCCTGGCTGCTCTCGTCACTGTCTTGATCTTGTTTGTCACTTGCTTTCTGTGTTCCTCTCCCCCACACCCCACAAGATGTGATCCCACTTGTCACTGCTGTGACCCTAGCCCCCAGGCTGTTAAACAATGGAGACAATTGCCATTTACTGGGCAGTTCATAGAGTGTTTTTATCTCAACTGACCTTCACAGTAGCTGCCATCATCATTATCCCCACTTTATAGACGAGGAAACTGAGGCTTAAGCAATTTGCTAGGAAGTGGCCTCAGAGCAAGTCTCTGCACCCAGAAAGTCTGAGTCTGCAACCCACACTCTTAACCTTTCAGGATTCTGGAAAGTTTAGTTGCCTCAACCTGAAAGGGATTTGGAGTCACCAAATCTGGGTTTACACACTAGACCTCAGTGCTGTAAAATCTCTGTCATGTTCCCGAGTCCGGTGAGGATGGTGTGGATCTACCAAGGGAGGGAATCTAAGCTTTGAGTGTCACCACTTATCTGGCCCTCGACAGCATTACCAGGTTCTGTTTACTTCTGTCACCATCACCAGGCTGATGAGATCACGTCCATCGGTGTGGGTGATGTGACTGGGCTCAGAGATAGGCCATGATTTACCAAGAACACACAGGTAAGGTTGCAGCAAGCTGGAGCCAGGTCTGCCCCAGCGGGCTGCTTCCATGGGAAACTAGAAGCCCTCCCAAACCAAAATACCTACACCAGCCCCCAACTCTTAAAAAAAAAACCAAAACACACAAATGAAAGGAAGCCCGTCCAGAGGACAGATCCTCCTTGGAGGGAGGTCCCAGGTCCTCTCCTAGGACTGCAGTGGCTGCCCTGGTTTAGAGAGCCCACCCTACAGTGGCCACCTTGCCTGCAGAGATACTCACCACCTTCTCCCGGGACCGCAGGACACCCAGCTTGCCAAAACGCACATGGAAGGGTGAGCACTGGAACGAGCCATCGGCCTGCTTCACCACCAGCACGTCAATGCCGCCACTCAGCGTGGCCGGGTTCAGGCCCCTGTACAGATCCTTCACTGTCCCAAACACTGTCTCGGCCAGTTGTCCCACATAGTTCATGGCTGGTACTGGTGGAGGGAGGCAGTACTGTGGACACGGGCTGGTTCAGCTTCCTCTGTGTGGAGGCTCCTGCAGCCTGATCACCCAGCTCCCCCGGCTTATGTTTGTGTCAAGCCTCTGAGTGCCTTTGCATGGGTAGCGGCAGATGCCAGGTGCATAGATGTGGTCTAGCTCTGGCTTGCCTGCCAATCTGCCAGCACAGGACCCTTGGGCAGCCTCCTCCCTTCTTCAAGTGCTGATTTCCGCATCTGTAAAAATAAGCGTGCAGGGTGAGATGATACTGGGTTGCCTGGTGCCTCCAAATGCCGTGACTAATGATAATGACCACAGTGCTCAGTGGGCTGGCTCATTTCATGTTCATGACAATCCTGTGAAGCTGGCCGAGCGGGTGTCATTACTCCTGTTTATGGATGAGCCAGATAGGTGGTGTGACTTGCCCAGGGTCTCACAACCATTAAGGAGAGGACCTGGGATTCAAACCCAAGTCTGTGTGGCTCACACCCAGAACTCAGTGTGAACCACTGGGATGGCCCAACTATGGGAACAGGAGGGGAGGCCAACGTGGGTAGACCCAGGGCCCAGCAGCCCTAAAGGGTGATCTTGTCTTCCCAGGAAGTGGGGAGGAATGGGGGGGGTGTCTCTGTTTTCCCATCTGCAAAACAGGTTCAACTTTCAGCAGCCTCCTGGTCCTAGGAGTTGGAAGGGGCCTTGATGGGCCATTGTGGCTGATTTATGGGAGGCCAGGGGTGGAAACACCTTAGAGACCTAAAGCTCTGCTCAGCCTTACTGCCGAGGTCAGATGCCTGAGGCAAGGCATCCCCTATAGGTAGGGGCTTAAGGCCCCAAACTCCAATTTCCTTCCCAGTTTCCCTGGTGGGAAGCCTGTCAGTGGCTCACTGTCTGACCTCAGAGTCTCCAGCCATGGCTCTCAGCCCCCGGCTTCAGTCCTGACACCCACTCCTCAGACCTACATGGAGGCCTTCAGCTGGCCCTGAACCCGCCCCTTCCCCCAGCCAGACTGGTCTGCCAGCTATTCTACACCAGGCAGGGCTGGGCGAGCTGGAGGCAGGAGGCAGTGGCAGCCTTGGAGCAAAGCCAGGGCTGTAATGAGAGCTGCTTCCTCGCTGGCATGGTGCCCACCCCGCCAGCTTCAGCTCATCATCCCTGCCCTGCTGGCTGGGCCAGTGGCCTGCTGCCCCTCTGGCTGCCAGACCTAGACCTTCTCACCTTCACAGGGTACTTGCCTCTCTCAGACCCCGTGTCAGGACCCATGGAGGACAGCCTGCCACACAGAACACCCCACAAAGGAGCTAAGTGACTCATCCAAGGCTGGAAGTGACTTACTAAGCTCTATTAGGCTGATAGGCCAAAGGTAGGGTGTAGGGAGGGGACAGAGGGAATGATAACTCCAATCCAGATCCCCCGATTCCACGGTCCCTAAACCACCTCAGAGTTGTCTGCCGAGAGAGCAGCCGGCCCACAGCTACCCCTGCATAGCTTGTAAAGCTTTGCACTCAAAGGGCCAGCGGCTCAGCATCGCCTGGGAGCTTGGTGCACACAGAGAAACTTGAGCCCAACTCAGCCCTACTGAATCAGCACCTGTATTTTAACAGCATCCCTTCGTGTTCCCAGTCCACAGCCTACACTTGGGAGAGCCTGGATGATAAGACTCTCCCTGCCCCTGCACCTCCCCTCTGGCACTTCTCAGTAGTGCCCACATCCTGCCATCCTGGGGTGCCCCCACATAAAGCAGTGGGGTTTTTCGGCCTGTGTTTGAGCTTCGCAAACATAAGGCACGATTAGAATTGTTAAATTCCCAAACATCACCTAGGTCTCAGGGCGGGGGGGTGGGGGGGAGAAAGAATTGCTAAAGTAGAAATGGAGTGAAATGAAACTCTTTGAACCCCTGACGTGTCACTCAAATTCTTCAAATAGTTTATCTGCAAGGCACCTACTACGAGCAGTGTTTTTCAACCTTTTTCTTTTTAATCACATGGCACACTTCAAATTATGGTAATCAAAGAAAAGTTAAAAAAAGAATATACTTTCTGTGCTTTGAACTTCTTTCGAAAATAATTTCATTACTACGCAGCCACAAAAAAAGATGGAGACTGGCTCAGTGCCCGTAGCACAGTGGTTACAGTGCTGGCCACATACACCCAGGCTGGCCGGTTCGAACCCAGCTAAACAGGGCCAGCTAAACAACAATGACAACTGCAACAACAAAAAAATGTCTGGGGGTTGTGGCAGGCACCTGTAGTCCCAGCTAGTTGAGAGGCTGAAGCAAGAGAATTGCTTGAGCCCAGGAATTTGAGGTTGCTGTGAGCTGTGATACCAGGACACTCTACCAAGGGTGACACAGTGAGACTGTCTTTTTTTTTTTTTTGGCAGTTTGGTTGGTGTCGGGTTAGAATCCACCACCCTCAGTATGTGGGGCCGGGTGCTGCCCAGTGAAACTCTGTCTTAAAAACAAAAACAAAAACAAAAAAAGATGGAGACTTTACATCTTTTATGTTCACTTGGATGGGGCAGGAGCATATTCTTCTCAGTATCTTAAGAATGGAAAAAAAAACCACATCCAATGTATTCAATACTACTATGAAATCAGTATATAATCACCTACACATTCACAGGAATGGTAAAACATAACTATAGTCCAGAAAGGAGGGAAGAGGAAGGAGGGGGGAGGGGAGGGCAGAGGCCAGGGGGAGGGAGTGTATTTGGGGGGACCTAACCTAGTGTGCATAATGCAATGATACATTCCTAAACTATTAAGAATAGAGTATCAATGTCTTACCACAACAAATAAGTGAGGAGGTGGTTATGTCAATCGGTTAGATGTAAGCATTCCACATTGTATATCAAATCAGCACACTGAACCTCATAAATGCATTAATGTACACAGTTAGGATTTAATAAAGAATTAAAAAACAAAGAAAAGAAATTTCATTAATGATCTTTAAAAATGTTCCCTGTACACCTAAGGTCCTATCACAGCGTGCCATGGCATGGTGGTTGACAATCACCGCGTTGGGTGAATGGACATTTCCACTTGGTTTCTCCATACTTAATATCAAACAGAATGACGACAACAGACACTTGGTGGGTGGAGCTCTACACACCTGTGCCCAGGAAAACCAGAGCGGACTCTAGCAGCTTCTAGGAATCAAGAAGCAAGCAAGGGAGGGGCAGAGCAGGTGTGGTGGCAAAGGTCTGCCCGGCTGGAGGAGTGGGGGAGGAGCCTCAGTGCTCTGGTGCGGAGTTTCTCAACTTCAGCTTTATTATCCTTTAGGCCCAGATGGTTCTTCACTGAGTAGGGCTGTGCACCGTGGGAATTGAGCAGCGTCCCTGGCCTCTACCTCTTAGTTACCTGTAGCACCTCATCTCCTCAACCCACCTTCATCAACCGCCAAATTGTCTCCAGACATTGTTAGGTGTCTCTTGGGGGACAAAAGTGCCCCAAGTTGAGAACCACTGATCCCGCACAAAATGCTGAATTGCAGGGATAGTGCCCAGGGTCCTGCTTGGCTCCATCCTGGATTATTCTCAGGCAAGTAACTTTCTGGCCTCAGTTTCTCCTTCTGTGAAACAAGGTCTCCATTGTACAGACCCATCTCAGCTCTAATGTCATGGAGTCTAGAATCTTTCCTCTCTCTGCCCTTACACCCACCAGTAGTGGGTGCCCACCACCCCACATCTGTCTGCACAGCATTTGGGGGGCCTCCTGTGAGCCTGGCCTTGTGCTTCTCCCCTCTGTCTGCACCCATCCCTGAAGGCATCTTTTCCCAGCTCTGCCTTCTTGGTCTTCTCCAGCGAAGAGCTCTGCCTAGCTCCCCTGTATCACCCTCCACCCCCAAACCAGCACATCTCAAATCAACCACTTCATCTTCCCCCCACAGGTATGCCTCCCTCCCAAACCCTCTGAATTCTCTGCCCTAATTTCTTGCTCAGACAGCCCCTCCTTTTTCCGGCTGTCCTTAGTCATGGATTTATTGCCAGATGCTCAGATCATGGTGGCCACAGGTCATTATGGGAAGGGGCACCAGACTGTCTGGGTTCTGATCCTTGCTCTGCCACGTCTAGCTGGGATCTTGGGTGAGTCACTTTATTGCTTTAAGCATCAGTTCCAGCCTCTGAAATGGGGAAAACACGAGGTGTGGGTAATGAGATAATGTGAGTGCCCACAGGCGTCACCTATCATCAGCAGCAGATTTTTCAACATCATGACAGCCCCACTGGCCTGGGCTGGTCCTGAGAACACTACAAGTCAGGCTCCAATGCACTGTCCCTGCTTGCAGTTGAGAATTTAGACTTCTGAACTTGACGTTCAAGGCCTTGCACAATGGTAGCCCCACCATGTGCAGAGTGGGCAGTGGGCTCCAGGCAGTTCTCCCCGGTGCCTTCCCCACGCCTCTGAAGACTCCGGCAAGGCCTTCCAGGCTGGCCCGTAGCTCCCCCACAGGGACACCACAACGTCCTGCCCTGGATTGGAGCTTGGAACCGCTGGCCTCTTGGGTTCCCAGGTTTGGGTGGAGGACGGTGTGAGTGACTCTTCACAAAGCACCAGAGGGAGCAGAAGGGTAAGCGTTCCTTTTGTCCCGGCAAGGGGAAAATGCCACCCCCGCCGCCACATCTACTTGCCAGTCTCAGAGCAGGCAGGGTAAAGGTCAGACAATGCTTTGCAACGGAGGGCACTTGGTACCAGAGAGGGTGGCTGTCCTCCCCAAGGTCACACTGTCAGCCTTCCTCCCCTGGGAGGTTGTGGCATCTCCGTCTCTGCAGACTCCACGTTCCGGGTGTTCAGGGAGTCCTGCAGCCACTGGGCTGCGGAGAGGGACAAAATCGGGCCAGCCCTACCACCCCTTCCAGCCCTGCGTTCCCTACTGATGGCTGGAGGTGGACTCAGGCCCTCGGACACGCAGGGAGGAACGTCGGATGGCAGGGCAGACGCGCAGGGCGGGAGGAAGAGGGATGTCTCTTTCCCGCCCTGGGTTGGGCCCTACCTGGGGAGCTGCCCACTGGACCTTCTGGAGTCGGAGCCGCCGCCTCTGCCTGTGTGCCCAGGCTCAACAGGTGGGTCTCCTCAGCCCGCACCGGCTGGAGCTTCCGGCTCCTCCAGGACGCTGGGAGATCCCGGCTCCGCCCCTTCCACCTTCCCTCCGCGGCCTCCGCGGGCCCCGGTCTGCCCTGGCCCCGCCCCCCCGGGCCACCGCCCCACCCCCACCCTCCGGGCCCCCGTTTACCTGTAGACGCTGAGGCGGGGCCAGACTTCAGGCTCCGCCCACTAGGGCCCCTCCTCACGCCATAGGGCCACTAGAGTAAGGAGTGTTCTCTTGGCTGGTCACCTGCCCCACCTCCTAGAGCGACGGAGAAACGGAGACTGGAACCAGGCCGACTTCGGTCGTCCTGGATTTGCTTCCAGCTCGCTGTGTGACCTTGTGTAAATTCTTTCCCCAATCTGAGCCCGTTTCCTGCTTTGTCAAGAGGGAGAGTCACCTTGCAGGATTTCGAAATTACGCGAAATGACTTTAAGAAGTGCCCGGCGCTCAAATATCCCCCCCTTGGGGCAGTTTTCTCGAACTCCTTTCCCCCAGGACTGGGCTGGTCCTTCGCGTCATACGTCCATAGTTGTCGTTTCATATTTGTTTGAATGCCTATGTGATTACTGTGTGCCTCTTCACTTGAATTTGAACTCTGTAAGAACATGTCGTGTTCATTCTTACACGCCAGTGCTCAATGTAGCGCCTGGCATACAGTAGGCGCTGAAAAGATGCGGGTTTTCCATCCATCCATCCATCCTTCAGACCTAGCGATCGAGCTGCCGCAGGCTCAATACCGGCATTTGCCAGCAGAGGGCAGGCGGTGACCATCCTTCTCGTCCAGCTGCGCTCCCTTTCCGCCTGCAGGCGCCGCAGGAGGGACACAGATGAGCTCAGGTGCGTACTGAGCGTTGAGATACAGGCGAGGGCCGGACCAGGAGAATGGCTTTTCCCTTTGAATCTACGGTTTGCGGCCTTTCCTTCATCAAAGGTCTCTCCGACAGTGAGGATTCATGAAGCCTGCAAAAGAAAATGACCTGAGAAGAGCCAGGCTTAGAGAATATGGGGCGGGGGCGATGGCAATGAGGGGTAGCCACCAGCAACCGCCACTACGCTGTGACCCAAGGTGACAGACCTGTTTGGAAGTGACTGAGCTCAGTCCTCACATTAACAAGTCATTTATTATTAGTCCTGAACTCAGGCAGTGTCTGGCTCCTATCTCAGGAGAGACCTCTGGGGAATGGAGTTATCTCAAGATAGGCAAGGGGGCAGCACCACCCTGCAAACATGTCGGTGGCAGAATTATATAAAATAGAACATCATATATAAATGACATCAGGAAATCCCTCGAGGGAGCCTGAAGAGGGAGGAAGGAGAGGTCACAGGTTGGGACAACAGATGCCAAAGTCCATTTACCTCTTTGAGCCTCAGTTTCATCTGCAAATGGTGATCAAAGCTGCCTTGCAGGATTTTACCGTGAGGATTTAAGGATAAACTAAATCAGTGGTTTTCAACCTGGGAGGTATGTTGGAATCGCTGCGCCCTGCACAAATACTGATGCTCAAGGCACTGCAATTTGAAAAACCTCTCCAGGTGTTTGTAATGTACAGCCACAGCTGAGAAGTACTGAGCCCCATAAAACCCAGAGCACAGCGCAGGGCACACCGAGCATTCTGTAATGTTTATCACACACTTTTCAAGAGGGAGCACAAATTGGTTTCCTTATGTCCTGTTAGAGCAAACAAGAAAAAAGTTGATATGAAAGAAGTTATTCCAGAAATTGGATTTTTTTTCTTTTTCTTTTTTGAGACATAGTCTCACTTGTCTGGGCTGTGGTGTCATAGCTCACTCAGACTCCCAAGTAGCTGGGACTACAGGCGCCCACCACAATGCCCAGCTATTTTTAGAGATGAGGTCTCACTCTGGCTCAGGCTGAGCTCAAACCCGTGAGCTCGGGCAACCCACATGTCTTGGCCTCCCAAGTGCTAGGATTATAGGCGCGAGCCACCACTCCTGGCCCAGAAATTGCATTTCTGAGAGGCTTAATTCCAGAGCTATGAATTATCCAGGGTTTGGTGAATATAGGGTTGAGGGTTGGGAGGGGAGAGGCACCCTCTGGTAGTATGACTTGTCTTCAGGGACAGTCCCACTCTAGCTTGAGGTCACATCCCCACCTCCAAGGTGTCCTCTGGGATGCTTACGTTTGCTCATTTCTGGGGTTAAGGGTAGAGGCCACCTTTTTCTCTGCTTGGATATACTCACTGGGTGGGCCTTTACCACCACTAGCTGTTTTTGTCTTGATTCATCCCAGAGGGCAGGTGGTGCTCTCCATGAGGTTTGCTACCCTTATGTCTTTGTTAATTCACAGATCCAGTGATTATTTACTGTGTTCCACTACTTTCTTGCTGAGTGAACCTGGCATGAGGAAGGAGGGCCAGCTCACCCAGGCTTGCAGCTGTGACCACTCGTCAGGAGAAGCAAGGCTAGTTTCCAGGAGCAGCTGTTCAACCATTACTGACAGCTTTGTCAAAGGTGGGAAGGTAGGCAACAGACCCTGAGGCTGGCTCCCCACAGCACGCAGGGTTGAGGGTGGAGGACAGGCAACTGGTGTTTAGCTAAGACTGCCATATTTAGTAAATAAAGTACGCCCAGTTAAATTTGAATTTCAGATAAAGAACAAATGCTTTTTAATATAAGTATATCCCATAGAATATTTGGGTTATACTTATACTAAAAAAAATTATCATTCACCTGAGATTAAAATTTAACAGGATGGGGCAGTGCTAGTGGCTCAAAGGAGTAGGGTGCCGGCCCCATATGCTGGAGGTAGTGGGTTCAAACCCAGCCCTGGCCAAAAACTGCAAAAAAAAAGTTAACAGGATGTTCCTTATTTTTATTTGCTAAATCTGACAACCCTTTATTGGGCTAAACAGCCAAGTCTCCAGCACGTGGGACTTGCTGCCAACAAAGGTCTCCTGCCCAGTGTTGCCATATTCAAATTCCACATGTCTCTGCCTAGCTCCAGAACTGTGCATGGCTCCCAGTTACTTCCACCGTGCAACTTGGACTCTCTGGCTGCCATGCTGGGCCTTGGCTCTCCTGCCTGCTCAGCTGACCTGCTTGGGCCCTTTCCAAAATCTGTTGCAATTCATGTTTTTCCTGCCTAGCACATCTCTTTCCTACTCCAGAAACAATCACTAACACTTCTTGAGCACCCACTGGGTGCAGGCACCATGCTGAGTTCTTTCATTGTCTTATTGGGTTCTCACAAAACCCGGGATGGTGGTGGCAGTAATTATCCCCATTTGCCAATGAAGAAACAGATAATCTCAGACAGTGTTTTCAAAGTATGGCCCCTGAACCAGCAGCAGCAGCACCTGGGAACTTGTTAGCAATGCAGATTCTCAGGCCTTGCTCCACACCTGTTGACTCAGAAGCTCTGGAGGTGGGGGCCAGCAATTGCTGACTTTTTTTTTTCTTTTTTTGAGACAGTCTCACTATGTCGTCCTTGGTAGAGTGTCGTGGCATTACAGCTCATAGCAACCTCAAACTCTTGGACTTAAGCAATTCTCTTGCCTCAGCCTCCCAAGTAGCTGGGACTACAGGCGCCCGCTACAACACCCGGCTAGTTTTTAGTTGCAGTCGTCATTGTTGTTTAGCTGGCCCCGGCTGGGTTTGAACCCCCGCCAGCCTAGGTGTATGTGGCTGAAACCGTAACCACTGAGCTACGCGTGCTGAGCCAGCAATTTGTGTTTTATTCAGTCCTCCTCTCCACCATCAGCCCCTCCTTGTGATGCTTGCCCTAGTTTGAGGTCTGCTGCTGTAAGAGATTTAGTGACTTCTGGAATCTTCCATCTGGGCAGAGGACTGCCAGGCAAGGTATTTATGAGCAGCACGCCTAGGCCAGGCACTGGAGGTGCCTCAGTGACCCCACATCTTGGGGGCATGGGAGGAGGGAGGGAAGATCAGAGGGCAGTCAGGCCCTTGCCATGAGATGTGGGCTGGGGTGGGGCCCTTAGTGGGGGCGGGGGAGAGACTCAGCTAAAGCTTTCCTGGGTAGACATTAGACAGGAAGGACTGCGACTGTGTTCCAGGTATAGCGACTGGTTTGTACAAAGGGCCGTGCAGAGCCACCTGGGGGTAGTTCATTCCTGCAGGAGGGAGTCGAGATAGGTGGGTAGGTGGTTTTGTGAAGTCTGCTGCCCCGAGAGCAGTTTCAGGTGTGTCCAACCTTTTGGTTTCTCTGTGCCACACTGGGGAGTTGTCTTGTGCCACTTATTAAATACGCAAACGCTAACGAAGGCTGATGAGCAAAGAAAAAAAGGTCCGTGCATACTTTTTGTAATATCCGCCACCATAGATAAGCAAAATGTCCTCACTTAATCCACATGGCCTGTTGCTGCGGGTTGGACAGCCCCGGTGGGTACTGAGGAAAAGCCGGCTGGCTTCCAGGTGCGGTGGCCACTGGGGAAGATGGAGGATAGGGCGTGAGGAGAGGCCCGGGGTCCCAGGCCTTCCCCCTCCCTTAGATCCAGGCAGCTTCTGTCCTCGGAGGCATCTGTAGAGACTCAACCTCCAGAGGCAGCAGCGGCCAGGGCAGGTGCCAGGTTCTGAGCAAGAGCTACAGCTTGCAAGCCCAGCTCCTCCCGGGCCAGGGCGCAGCCCTCCCCACCCCCTACCTCCGCCGCGGCCCCGCCCCCGCCGGCTCCGGGCCGCCGAGTGATCTCTGCCCTTGGCGCTGGCCTGAGTTGCTTTTACCCTCCACGTTCCCTTCCGCTGATGATGTGGCCAACGCTGCGCACAGGCACTGGGGCCTCTCCTCCCGGCCATAGGGACAGGCCCTGGCTGTGCCCAGAGATCCTCAGGCTGGAGGGCAGCAGACTTCCTTTGCCATCCCCCACTCCTGCCAGAAAAGCCTTTGGTGCCAGCTGAGAACTGACCCGCCTGGCCAGGTTGCAGCTGGGCAGTTCCACTCCAGCTGTCTTTCCCGGAAGGACGTCAGTTGGCAGAGCCTTTTTGGAATCCGTGCCTAGAGAGGAACACTGAGAGATCATTAACCAGTGCGTGAAGCGCAGCGTTCTCTGTCCCAAAGGTCCCTCAGGGCTTGACCTCAGCGAGGGCACCTCCTGGTTTCCTGTTCTTCCTCTTGTTATTTGGGCAGAACTTCGGCCCCCACTGCCACCCTCCAACTGGCATGTGGACTATGTCTTCTTATGCTTTGCAACTCAAAGAGGGTTTGGCTCTCCACTCAAATTTTAAAAAATACGGTTTAGAGAAGATCAATTTATGCCAGACTTTGAACTGTATGTAGATGGGGTACATTTAGGGAGCAGACTAAGTGGGTACAAGTGGTAAGTGAAGGGTACAAGTGGACAGAGAAAATGAGTGTAGGGAAATAGCTTATCTGGCCTTGAATATGGGGCAAAACCACAGGCATTGGGAGCCATAGTTAAGTACTGAGCAGAAGAGTGATGCTTATTCTAGTCACTATGCTAGACCCTTTGTATGTGACATATGCACTGTCCTGTCCCCTCTCTGCCTGGATAGTTCTTCCCTCCGTCTTCAATGTTTGATGCCAATTCATTTTTTGCATCCTAAGTCCACTGTTACTGCCATCAGTGGCAGACAGACTTTAAGGCGGACCTCTGGATTTCTGCCTCCTGGTGTTCATGCTTTTATGTAATCCCTTCCACTGCAGTGTAGGTGGGATCTGTGACTTGTGTTTAGGCAACAGAATATGGCAAAAGTAATAGAATGTTCCCTCCTGTGTTTATGATACATTGTATAAGACTCAGTCTCACTAGCAGACTAAGCCCTGAGACTTGAGGAAGCAAACGGGCTTGCATATGTGGCAAGAAGCTATGGGCGGCTCAGGGCAGCTTAAGAGCGTCAGCAGCCACTAGCTAACAGCAAGCAGGAAGCCAGGGCCCTCAATCCTACAATCATAAGGCAATGAATCCTGCCACAACCTGAGTGATCTTGAAAGTGATTCTTCCCCAGTTGAGCCTTCAGATGAGAATGTGGACCAGCTGACACTTTGATTAGAGTCTTGTAAGTCCCTAAGAGCAGAAGACTCAGCTAAACTGTACCCAACATATGCCGTTCAAAGCCTCTAAGTTTGTAGTGATTTGTTATGTAGCAACAGGTAACTAATATACCTCTAGCTGGGTTAATTATACCCAGTTAATATACCTCTGCCTGACATAGGCTCTCATAGCATCATGTACCTTTCCATCTCAGTGCTTTATGTGACACTTTATTCATACACACCATTTGATCAATATGAGGGCGCTTTTGCTTATCCCTGAATCCCCAGAGTCTCTCTCACATAGTGCCTGGCACACAGACAAAAAACCCATAGTGAGTATTGGTTGCATGTATTAGTGAGGGAATGCTCTCAATCTTTACCACAACCCAGTGAAGTGGGAACCATCGTTATAGACAAGGAAAAAGAAACCAATTATTAACTTTACTTAAAATTTTGGCTATGCATAACCACCCATCTTAATTTTTAGTATGACCAAAGGATAATTAAGTTATTTTAGAGCAGGATGTGAGTTGCATGATTGTACGTATGACATCATTCATGTAACAGCCTATTTTCTGAAAGGCAAAACTATCTTTCCAAAAATACTTCCGGGCTCTTTTGGTTTTTCCCAAAGTCTTCTCTTAATCATTACTTAAATCATTCTGGAACTCCTCCCCTATGATCATTCTTCTCTGACCTAATATTGCCAGATCCTCATCTGTAAATGCTCTGTGGGATTCCAGCTGTTCTCCAGCACTGCTTTCATCAGCTTGATGAAATTCAGCATCTTCTAAAAGATCTGCGGTTTCATTTGGTACTGCACTTGTATCGTATTGTTAGAGGTCAAAGCCATCTGAGTGGGATGCTGTTAAAACCAAAGTCAGTTCCTACTGAATCTGAAGACCCTTCAGTGGCTCCTCGTGTCCCACTTCTCATAGCCCCCACTTCTCAGCCCTCCCACGGTGCTCCCCTCACTCACTCGGCACCCGCCACATTTGCTGCCCGTGGTCAGAGTGTACACCAGACCCACATGGCTGGCTCCCTCACCAACCTCAAGACTGCTTGAATGTCAAGTCTACCCTGACCTCTCCTGGTTACTTTTCCTTGTTCTAATCTTTTCTGGTAGCACTAATCACTGAATAATTTACTTTTAATTATTTATTTATTTTTAGACACAGAGTCTCACTCTGTCACCCTCAGGAGAGTGCTATGGCATCACAGCTCACAGCAACCTCCAGCTCTTGGGCTTAGGCGATTCTCCTGCCTCAGCCTCCTGAGTAGCTGGGACTATGGGTGCCCACCACAATGCCCGGCTATTTTTTGTTGCAGTTTGGCCGGGGCCAGGTTTGAACCCACCACCCTCGGTGCATGGGGCCGGCACCCTACTCACTGAGCCACGGGCGCTGCCTGAATAATTTACTTTTTGATAATATTTGCTGTTTGCTTCCACAAGAATGTAGGCCCTGTGAGGACAGGATGTTCTGGGCTGTTTTCACTGATATTTCTTAAGAACAGTATCTGGCATTTAGTAGGTCTCCTAATAAAGATTATTGAGTGAATGTCCACTTCCCTGATGGTCTCGCCTCTACCTTGAGGTCTCCGCCTTCTGCTGCTCCTCGGGTCTCTTTCTCGGTTCTCTGTCCCCTGCTTCATGTGGTGTGATCTGTCACCCTGTTTCTGACTGCTCAGTAAGGGCCTCCGAGGGTGCAGGTGTTTTCACCTCCCGTGACTCCACCAAGTCACCAGTGTGTGTGAATACTGAACTGCAGCTACTTTTTTCTTTTAGGGAAAAGGGTTAAAGAGGAAGAAGCAAGGCGAGGAGAGGGGGTGAAGAGAGAACACGGTCACAGATTTTCCTGGGGTCTCCATCCCGGCAGCTTTCCAAGTGATTCAGAGGAGCAGCCAGCAGGGAGTGAGGCCGTGCACCCCATCTCCTGAGCGGGTGCCACGTGGCAGGGGCAGTGCCATTGAGTCACAAGGTGTACGGCCACGCTGCTTTGTGGAGTTTGGTGTGTAGGGTATTTTTGTTTTTTACAGTCTGTGTAATGACTTCCTTCCCTTGGCCTTGCTCACTGAGGTGTCCCTGGACGACTAGCTGAGTCACAGCATTCCTTGTAGCTTAAAACACTGGCGTGAGCACCAGTTTCTTCATGTAGCCGGGACCTTAGCAGCCTGCCAGGGAGTGCCCAGGAAAGACAGTCTATGGGGCTGGGCTGCCATCTCTAACTTGCACCCCTTCCCAAAAACATGATTTAAAAAGCAAGTAAAAATAGAGAAGAAATTCCATCTGTTAAGTCACTAGGAAATGACCACAAGCCCTGCCCCAGCCTGGAGAATAGTTTGTCAGTGACCATGAAGTCAATTCCAAATTGAAGCGGGTGGGTGGGGAGGCGGGGGAAGGAATCCACATCCATCCTCTCTGTGTCAGGGCAACGTGCAAGGTCAAAACCCAAGTGAAGAGACTAGGGACTCGCCAGGCCCAGCTGGTGGGAATATAAACTTGCTTAGCCCCTCTGTGAAACAAGCAGGTAGTTCTTAGTAAAACTAAATATGCACAGGGCTTGCAGTGCAGCAATCTATTCCTAGAAATATATTTGAAGATAGTTTGCTTAGAAGACAAGCATGAGGATATTTGTTAAAGCTCATGGCGTGGGGGAACAGAGGGGAGGAGTTAGTAAGATGGTACGGTGCATACCTTGGAATTCTACATGGCAGTGAGAAGTGATGAGTTAGAGATACATAAAATAGCATGGATGGAACTCACGGTATAAAGTGGAGAAACCACTAAAAGAGAATTAAGGCACAATTTTTTCCAGTTGTACTGAGGTATAATCACACATATTAAAAATGTGCAATTTGAGTTTTGAAGTGTGTATCTATGAAACCATTACCACAATCAAGATAATGTACCCATCACCCTTAAAAGTATGTAACTGGTACTATATTCGTGTGCTGCCACACCTGGGCAATTTTCTAATTTTTTTGTACAGACAGGGTCTTGCTGTTGCCGAGGCTTTTCTTGAACTCCTGGGCTCAAGAAATCCTTCTTCTTCCATCTCCCAAAATGGTAGGATTGCAGGCATGAGCCATCGCACCTGGCCATACTATACTATACTTTTTATTCGTTGTCTTAGACTGTATTCTTTCTACTTATAAAAACAATTAACTGTAAGATAGCCTCAAGTGGGTTTCCCGGGAGGTAATCCAGAAGAAGGCATTGTTATCATAGATGACAGCTCTGTGCATATTTCTGTCCCTGAAGACCTTCCGGGGGACAAGACGCAGAGGTAGAAGTCAGTGATATTGATGATCTTAATCCCATGTTAGACTGAGGCTAATATGTTTGTGTTTTCATTATTTATTTATTTATTTTATTTTATTTGAGACAGAGTCTCACTATGTCACCCTTGGTAGAGTGCCATGGCATCATAGCTCACAGCAACCTCCAACTCTTGGGCTTAAGTGATTCTCTTGCCTCAACCTCCCAAGTAGCTGGGACTACAGGTGCCCACCACAATGCTCAGCTATTTTTTGTTGCAATTGTCATTGTTGTTTAGCTGTCCTGGGCTGGGTTTGAACCCGCCAGACTTGGTGTATCTAGCTGGTGTCATAACCACTGTTTATGGGTGCCAAGCCTGTGTCTTCATTTTCAACAGAAATTTTCAACAGTTAAAAAATAAAATCAAAAACCATATAGAAGAACATAAGGAAAGAAAACATTTTTCTACAGACGTTACAATGTATTTGTGTTTTAAGCTAAGTATTCTCATAGAAGAGTCAAAAAGTTAAAAAATTAAAAAGTAGATAGAATAAAAAGTTATAACAAACTAAGGTTAATATATTATTGGAGAAAGAAAAAAAAATTTTTTTTTTTTTGAGGCAGAGTTTTACTTTATTGCCTTCAGTAGAGTGCCGTGGCGTCACACAGCTCACAGCAACCTCCAACTCCTGAGCTTAAGCGACTCTCTTGCCTCAGCCTCCTGAGTAGCTGGGATTACAGGCACCCACCACAACGCCTGGCTATTTTTTGGTTACAGTTAGGCCAGGGCTGGGTTTGAACCCACCACCCTTGGTATGTGGGGTTGGCGCCCTACTCACTGAGCCACAGGCGCCGCCCAGAAAAATGTTTTAAAATAAATTTAGTACAGTTTAAGTATACAGTGTTTATAAAGTCTACAGTACTATAATTTCCTAGGCTTTCACATGTTGCAGATTTGGCTGGGGCCAGGTTTGAACCCACCACCCTTGGTATATGGGGCCAGCGCCCTACTCACTGAGCCACAGACACCACCCTCCATTTTGTATCTTTTATAGTGCATTTGTATCCGTACCATTTCTACATTTAGATACAAAATACTTCGCATTATGTTACAATCGCCCACAATACTGAATGTATTCAGTACTGTAACCTGTCATACAGGAATTGCAGCCTAGGAGCAATATGCTATATACCACATATTCTAGGAGGCTGTGCCATCTAGGTTTGCATGAGTGTACTCTATGGTGTTAGCATAATGACATTTCAGACCATATCCTCGTTGTTAAACGATGCATGACTCTACTACTCACATCTTACTGAACAAAGAAAGTCAGGTGCCACTCACAAATCCAAGCTGTAAAGAAGTACATTCATGTGCCTACAGAGGACTTAAGGAGGCTACTCTGCTTTTTGTCCACTTTTTGTTGGAAAAGAACAACTTTCTATTTCAACTGCCACCTAAAATGCAGCCCCCCACAACTGTGCAGAAATCAGAAACTCAGTAATTATTTCCTATATCATTATCAAGTGTCTCCCAGGGATTTTGCCACTAAATGGAACCAATTGTTCTATAGAGGCCTTTTTTTTTTTTTTAGAGATGAGATATTGCTATGTTGAGACCCAGGCTGGTCTCAAAGTTCTGGCTTCAAGCAATCCTCCTGCCTTGGCCTCCCAAAGTGCTGGGACAAGGACTTCTTGGGAGATAGCTCCTCAACCAGAAACAATTTCCCTTTTTTTGGTAATTGTCCATTCCTTGATCCCTAGAGGTGGCTTCCTGGTGAACTTCATGACCTGTAAGCTGGCTGTAATTGTTCCTGGACAAGAAGTCACCTGATTCAAATTGGGTTAAGTAGAGGCTTTTCTATGGGATTTTGGAATTGGAATGATTAGGAGTTTCAGTGTCTCTCTGGGTAGTTGGAATTGCATCACATACTTGGGAGTGGTTGGTAGACACATTACCCATTGTATTACTTGGAAGAAGAGAAAACAAGTTTTGCTGAAGAGTCCCCACTGGTTTCTCCTGCTACATTTCTAATTTATTCAAACCTCAGCTAGATTCTCACCCTTGGCCTCCAAGAGATCCTTCTCCTACCCCTACCACCCTACAGCTTAAGTATCAAGTCCCTTTTTATTTTCCTTAAATTGGCCTCATGAATTACTGGTACTTGCAACAGCCAGCAAACTCTTGATACCAGTCCTTTGCCTCTGGACCTAGACACAAAAAGTTCAGAGGTATAGCCTGGTCCCATAGAATAGAAGGCAGGTTGTAATTGTTCTGCATCAACTTTACTTCCAGCCATTTCATTCCTGCTCGAGAAAGCACATCAGAATTTGAGTGACTGCAGAAGACATTATAGAGATCTCCTGGAATTTGCTTATTATTATTATTTTGCAATGGAGTCTTTCTCTGTCACTCAGCCTGAAGTACAGTGGTGTCACCATAGCTCCCTGGAGGCGCAAACTCTGGGACTCAAGTGATCCTCTTGCCTTAGCCTTCGAAGTAACTGGGACTATAGGTACACACCACCCAGCTAATGTTAAAACAACAACAACAAACTTTTTTTAGAGACAAAGTCTTGCTATGTTACCTAAGCTGGTCTTGAACTCTGGGCCATATGTGATCCTCCTGTTTCAGCCTCCTGAGTCACTGGGATTACAGACATGAGCCACTGCGCTGGGGTTTAACTCATTTTTTTTTTTGGCCGGGGCTGGGTTTGAACCTGCCACCTCCGGCATATGGGGCCGGCACCCTACACTTTTGAGCCAGGGGTCCTGCCCTTAATTCATTTTTTTTTTTTTTAAGGAATGTAATATTTCTCTATTTCTCTTTCAGTAAACAACATTTGTGCCATACCGTCCAATCCTGGCATTAAGTGTATACTATTTGCTGTTTCTTTTTTTTTTTTCTACAGTTTTTGGCCAGGGCTGGGTTTAAACCCACCACCTCTGGCAGATGGGGCCAGCACCCTACTCCTTTGAGCCATAGGCACTGCCCCTATTTGCTATTTCTTTTGCCGGGAGTCCCTGTCTCATCAACTCTTCAGACTCAGCCCCAATGTCACTTCCTCTGGGAGGCTTTTCCATACCTTCCTATATTCTGTTAATTAGGTTATATTCTCTTCATTTTCCAAAGCAGTTGGAATATCCATCTGGTGTTACAAATTTTCTTCCAGAATTATTTCTTTACATGTTTATCTCCTCTGAAATAGTGAGTTCCTTAGGGGCTGGGAGAATATCTTGTTTATCTCTGGACCCTATAGTGCCTAATTTAAAACAGATGCTCAGGCTCGGCACCTGTGGCTCAAGTGGCTAAGGCGCCAGCCATGTACACTTAAGGTGGTGGGTTCGAATCCAACCCGGGCCCACCAAACAACAATGCTGGCTGCAACCAAAAAAATAGCTGGGCATTGTGGCGGGCATCTGTGGTCCCAGCTACTTGGGAGGCTGAGGCAGGAGACTTGCTTGAGCCCAGGAGTTGGAGGTTGCTACGAGCTGTGATGCCACAGCACTCTACCTAGGGGGGACAGCTTGAGGCTCTGTCTCAAAAAACAACAACAACAAAAAACAGATGCTCAGAAAAGTTTATTGAATAAGGCTGAATTGCAGCAATATGTCCTGTATACATTCTCATTCATTCAAGAAATACTTATTGAGGGGCCGGGTGCGGTGGCTCATGCCTGTACTCCTAGCACTCTGGTAGGCCAAGGCTGGTGGATTGCCTCAGCTCATGGGTTCTAGACCAGCCTGAACACGAACGAGACCCCATATTTAAAAATAGCTGGGCATTGTGGGGGTCACTAGCTACTCAGGAGGCTGAGGCAAGAGAATCTCTTGAGCTCAGCAGTTTGAGGTTGCTGTGAGTTGTGATACCACAGCA
Source organism: Galagoides demidoff (assembly GCA_963574575.1). Classification (NCBI taxonomy): domain Eukaryota; kingdom Metazoa; phylum Chordata; class Mammalia; order Primates; family Galagidae; genus Galagoides; species Galagoides demidoff. The sequence goes on from CAUYQV010062689.1 coordinate 53,284, forward strand.
CTCTCTACCGAGTGTGACAAAATGAGACTGTCTCAAAAAAAAAAAAAAAACTTACTGAGTTCCTGAACATGGCCCATGTTTCAGATGGGCAAAAACATTTCTTGCCTTCAGGGACATTACAAGATGATAATTAGGTTATAAGGGATAGGAGAAAAAGTAAAGTGGTGTGAAGGGATAAAGAGTGATGGGGCTTGGGACTTGCTATTTTAGTACAGTGGTCTCAGAAAGCCTTTCCGGGAAGTTACTTTTGAGTAGATATTTGGAGTGAGGGCACATGCCTTTCTGTTATGGGTCTCACTCTTGCTCATGCTAGTCTCAAACTCCTGAGTTCAAGCGATCCTCTTATTTCTGCCTCCCAGAGTGCTAGGATTACAGGTGTGAGTTACTGTGTTTCCCTGAAAATAAGACCTACCCCAAAAGTAAGCTCTAGCAAGATTTCTATGTATTTGTTAAATATAAACCCTACCCCGATAATAAGACCTAGTGATGGGCGTGGCTACGCAGCGTATCCGCATAGTCATGCCATGCATCTTGGTGCAGAGCGGTAAGGAAGACTGGAATGCCTTTTATCTGCCACAGCGCCTTTTTCCTAGCCCTTCACACTTGCACAGGTGCACAGGTGGTAACCAAGGTCGCAGGCATCCTATTGCGCATGTGAACGGCTAGGGGAAAGGAGTTCACACATCACTAGCACCAGCCCCACCAACAGGGGTCGGCTCCCCCTGTCAGGTTCCAGAACATGATGACTTACCTGTATTTGAATAAATGTAGATTTTTGTATTATACTAAATAAAAATAAGACATCCCCTGAAAATAGCCCTAGTATGTCTTCTTGAGAAAAAAATAAATATAAGAGAGTGTCTTATTTTCGGGGAAACACAGTACCGGGCCTGGCAGAAGAGGCTATTTTAAACAGTAGAGTGGACTGGCTTTGCTAATAGACTGATTGCACATGGGATACAATTGGAAGAGAGAACTCAAAGATGAGTCTAGTGGTTTGGTCTGAGATACCGCAGGATGGAGTTTACATTATCTGAGGAAGAAGAGACTATGAAAGGGGAAAGTTCAAGTATTTGATGATGGGCATGTTAAATCTGACATACTGCTCACACATATGTATTTTTGTTGGTTTTTCAGAATGTGAAGTTTCCAAAGCAACCTGAAGTTAAAGTCAGTCATAGTTACTGAACACCAGGCACTGGGCAGAAACCTTTATATGTGTTGTCTTTTAATCCTTCTAATCATACTGTTGGCTTAGTTACTAATATATCATTGCCCATGAAAGATTAACATGTCCAAACTCACTCAGCCAATTATTAATCTGCCGGATTAATGCAGAGCTGGGATTCTCATTCAGGTGTGTAAGACTGTAGGACTTTTGCTATTTATTCATCACTGGATTCTAAAGGTGGGGACCACTTCGAATATATTTGCTACAAATCTGGTTTCCATTAAAAAAAAAAAAAGTGCTGGAACATGTGACAAGAATTCAGAAAAGGGCTCAACCTCATCCCAGGATTTACAAGTTACAATAAATATGAAGAAAGGACAGCGTTACTGGACCAGAGAAGGCTGACTAATGCTTGAAACCTCAAGTACCTGAAGACTTAATGTTAAGAAAGCTGTGATCAGAAGTCCGTTTTAGTTATTATTTTTAAGAAACACGAAAAATATTAAAAAATTGCAGTGGAAGCTGTCCGAACTACATGTCTGTTTGAAAGTGTAACCTGGTGTGGCCTTCCTTTGGTGGTCCTTTAGAAAGGCCAGGATATAGAATACAGAAGCCAGGAATCTGTGGGCGCTGCAGCATCCGCCCCCGCTGCCCCACTCAGTCCCCACCAGCCTCCATGCCACGAAGAGCCGGACGGCCGCCGGCGCATGCGTCCCGGGCAAGCTCTGCGGCCCGCGACGTCAGGGGGCTCGCGCTCCCCAAAGCCCCGCCCCACGGGCACCCGTGGCGACCTGGGCGGGGGGCCCCCGGGCCACGCCCCCAGTCGAGCCGAGCGCGGCCGAGCCGAACCGAGCACCTCCGAGCGCGGCCGAGCGGGGCCGAGCCGAGCGGCCCGGAGTCGGTTGGTGCAGCTGCGTCCCCGCCGCTCAGCAGTCCGCGGCTCCGGCGTCTCCGCCGCCGCCTTCGCGGGGCCTGCGCCGCCCGCCCGCCCGCCGGGAGGGAGGCCCGCAGCGCGGGGAGAGCAGCCCGGCCGCGGGCGCCGCCAACGCCGCCGCTGCCAGGTGAGCGCCCGCCGCGGCCCGCCGGCCCCGCGTGCCCCCGCTGCTGTCAGTCCCCAGTGTCTGTGTGTCTCTCTGCCTGTCAGCCCCTGTGTCTACGCGAGCTCCTTCCCGCCAGGTCTGGCCCCCGGCCCGCGTCTCGGCGGGCCCCCTCCCGCCCGCTGCCCCGGGTCTTTCTGTCAGCCGCCAGCACCCCCGCGCTGGGAGGCCCCGCCCCTTCCCCCTAGAGCCCCGCCCTCCGCCCATCTGTCATCGCCCCCCAGCTCCGGGAGGGGGAGTCCCGGGGTCCTGCGGTCTTGCGGGTGGGTGCATCCCCACCGGCCGCACAGTTGCGAAAGGAGCAAGGAGGGGGTAGGGGGTGAGGAGGGTGTCGGCGCAGGCCCGCCAGACCGGTGAGAGTGCGTGTCTGCGCTGCGCCCCGCGTGCGCGCCAGCTCGCTTCCACTCCCGCGGGCCCGATGCTTGCTGCTGGGATGTGGCAGCCCATGCCGCTGGTGTAAAGAGCGTCAGCCGGGCCCGGGAAGGCAGCTGAGCCGGACTCGAGCCACTCGGGGTACAGTAGCATCCTGAATCCTGGGACCCCTGTTTGCTCACCGAAAACGCTCTCCGTGGGCTCCGGATTCCCAGGTGCCCTGTATGGTGTCTCTGTGTGAGCAGAGTTTGGGGCTTGTTAAGCCTGGCCAGTTTGGGATTTTCATTCAGAGAAACCTGTTGGAAGTGATGGAGGAGTGGATGGGACGTAGGGCTTAGGCGGAAAGTGTTTGAGAGCTTGTGTCATTTTGAGTTGCATGGTTTGCATTTCTGAGCTGTGATTGCCCTGGGCTTGTGCCCTAAGAGACACTGTTATGGGGGGGCGGGGCACGCCGGGAGGGTATACTCTTTTTAGTTTTTATCCGTGTGAACACGTAGTATATATTTATCTAGATATCCTAAGTGTTTATTCACGAGGCATCCCATATCCTCACTTAAAAAAAGGGATTCCAGTAGTTTCCATCATACGTGTTCTGGTATGTTGTCGTCTTGGTGTTCTTTATTTGTGGTAACTTAGAATTGCACTATTTCAAAACTAAGAGAAAATGCGTCCTAAAACAATTGGTATTTTGCTGGATAATTCTCAACCACTGAGACAGAGCCAAAAGTGCACTTCATTAGCTGGAACAACTTATTTGGGCTTAATTTTTTTCTAAGACACATACAGTGGAAAAATCCAGAAGCGGCAAAGTAGTATCCAAAGCGACTTGCAAAATGAATGAAAGGGGCCCTTCTGTTGCTGCCTTGGAAAGATGATATCAAATTCGCTGTAGAGGACAGAGCTGCTATGTAATGATAAACATATTAACTAAGTTGGTTTTATGACCTTGATACACTGAGCAGAGCTTGATTTGTGCAGTGGTTCATGACCGGCAAACATTGCATGAGAAGTGTGGTCATTTTGGGAAAAAATGTTCCCATGATTTTTTGTTTTCCATATTGAAATAAAATTTCAGACTACAGAAGTCTCATGGTGAAGTTTTTTTTTTAAGGTTAAAAATTACAAAAGTAATTTATGTTTAAGGTAGAGAACTTGAACAACAAAGGAAAGCATAAGAAAAAAATCCCCATAATTCCACAAACCTTGGCAAACCATGATTTGGTATTGATCCTTTTAGTCCTCTGTTCCCATGTATGTGTATTTTTTTCTTATAAAAATGCTACCATGCAATAAGACTTATTTTCTATGCTGTTTTCTTTCACTTATAACTAGACTACGAGAGATATGTCTTGGTTTTGTGATCCTTTTTTTTTTTTAATTTCAGAATGTTACAGGGGTCTTGTGCTCCTTTGATAAAGGAGGTCGGGCGGGGCACAGTGGCTCTTGCCTGTAATCCTAGCATCCTGGGAAACTGAGGTGGGTGGATCCCTTGAGCTCAGGAGTTGCAGACCAACCTGGTGGGGGCGGAGGAGGACTAGAAAAACTAGTCAGGGGTGCCTGTGGTCTCAACTACTGGGGAGTCTGAAGCAAGAGAATTGCTTGAGCCCAAGAGTTTGAGGTTGCCACGGCACTCTACTGAGGGCACAGAGTGAGACTCTTTCTCCAAAAAAAATAATAATAGTAAAAATAAAGGAAGTCAGGTCATGCCAGTCTTCTGCTGAGAGCCCTCCAAAAGCATCTCACCTTAAAGTAAAATCTGAAGTTTTTGCTGTGGCCTTCCAGGCTACCCCCATCCTCACTTCCAGTCATGCCAGATGGATTTCTTCACTGTTCCTTAAAAACATCAACATAGTGTGGCCTCAGTGCCTTTGCATTTGATGTTCCTTCTACCTAGAACTCTGGTCTCTGAATATTATTATGATTGGCTTCCTTACTCCTTCAGGTTTCTGCTCAAAGAGAACACTGTCAGGCTTTCCTCCAGGGTCTATAAAATACACCCCATTCCCTAGTCCTCCTTACCCTGCTTTATTTACCACCACTTGGTGATACATATTCATGTGTTGGTTTATTGTCTTTCTTTCCCACATAATCACAGAAGTGTGAGACTGTTTTTTTCACTGATGTATTCTTAAGACTCAGAACTACACTTGGCCCCATTATAGGTACTTCACGTTTGCTGAATGAATGAATATTCATTATCCATCTATTCATGTGACCTTGCTGGTAGCCTTGTAGTCTTTTAGATAGCTATATCATGGGGGTAGAATAACAATCTCTGAAAAGTCAAGATATTCATTTCTTTTCCATATCTCAGAAGAAGAATTTTACAAAGTAGGGCTTATGATCTTAAAAAGAATTATAGTCTTGGTTTAACTTGAACGATTGAGGGAAGGGATATTTTTGGCAAATGTTGCAGCCTTTTCTTCTTATGCATTATTATTTCTTGTGTCACATTAGAAATCTCTGAAAAGTGTAAAGTATCCCAGTTATGTTTACAATTGTGATTTCAGTTTGGTAGTTCTCAGTGATACAAGCCTCAAGAGCATAGTGGGTTTTTTGTGTCAGCAGATACCCAGAGATATAATTACAGCTTTAATGTGTTTTCATTTGGAGAGTAGCTGTTATGTTCACTTATTTTTCTGGCAATCTTATCCTTTTCTTTTCCCTGCTTATCAGTTTTTGGGTGGAGGCATACTTAAGGGTTCTATTTTTTTTTATTTGTTTGTTTGACAGAGTGTCACTCTGTCACTCTGTCTAGTACACAGTGGTGTGGTGTCGTCATAGCTCACTGCAACCTGAAATTCCTGGGCTTAAGTGATCCTCCTGCCTCAGTCTCCCAAGTAGCTGGGACTGTAGGAATGCTTTACCACACTCAGCTACTTTCTCTCCTCTTCTCTTTTCTCTTTTCTTTAGAAACGGGTTCTTATTCTTGCTTAGGCTGGTCTCAAACCCCTAACCTCAAGGAATCCTCCTGCATCTGCCTCCCAGAATGCTAGGATTATAGGCATGAGCCACAGCATCTCCCCAGTTTGGGGGTTAAAAAAAAGGGCGGTGCCTGTAGCTCAAAGAAGTAGGGTGCCGGCCCCATATACCAGAGGTGGTGGGTTCAAACCCAGTCCCGGCCAAAAACTGCAAAAAAAAAAAAAAAAAAAAAAAATCCTTGACTGTCTGAGCATTTTGCATCTCTCCTGTGACTCTTGAACTGTTTGAAAATATCAGTTTCATCTTTCACGGTAATCACATCTATAGTAAACGTATAATTGCATTTTCATTTATAGAATGGTTAAAATTGTATCTTGGGGCAAAATTTTTGCAGAGAAGAAGTTTAAAGATCTGAAATTCAGGTAGGCTACTTTTAATTTTAGTGGGTTTTTGCAAAAGACTTGTTTTTTGCTCTTAAGAACAAGGTCCTGTGGAAACAGCCTAGAGACCTTTTAACAATTTTTAAAAAAAAAATTCTCCAAATATACAAGAACTTGGTGGTGAATCCTAAATTTAAAAAATATCTTTTTAAGGCCTAAAAGAATATGTTAGGAATTTTTATTTCATGTTATTGGTGTTTACTGAACACATGTAGGGGCTTCTGCGTGTTTTTCTGGGGGGCTACATTGCTACGTTCAGTTTTAGAGTGCTGACCTGATTTCTTATTATTTCCTTTCTGACTCTGCTACCTTCCTCCTTCACTCCTCCTTCCTATTCTCTCACTAAATGATCTCATCCATTCCCAGGACTTTAAAACCCTCTGGGTGCAGATGACTCCCTAGGTCAGCAGTTCTCAACCTGTGGATCGCGACCCACAGGAACTATGTTAAAGGGCCATGGCATTAGAAAGGTTGAGAACCTCTGCCGTAGGTCATGGCTCCTGCCTTTTCTCTGGTTCCAGACTTGCATTTTCAGCTATAGCCTTCCTGCGATCTCTGCTTGCTGCCTCACAGTGATCTCAGACTTCTCATGTTCAAAACTGATCTCTCAATCTCCCTTGCAAATTTCCAAATTTGTATTCCTCATTCCTGACCCCTCCTTCTCCTCCCCTCCAGCCTGTGTCTCATTGTTATCGATGTTTATTTTTGTTCAGGCCAACCTGAAAGTTTTTCTTGACTCCCCCTGTCTCTTCACCCCACATCAAATCCTTCAGTGTGGCCTGTTGGCCCAGCCTGCGGAATGTCTCGGATCCTTCCTTCCCTCCATGTTTGAATCCAGCCATCCTCCTCTCTGAGCTGGATGACTGCCCCCGCCTCCTAGCTGCTCTTCCAGTTTCCATTCTTGCCTTCTTCTAGCACATTCTCCTCACAGCAGCCAAAGCGATCCTACCAAAAGTAAACCAGAGCTTGCCACTCTCTTGCTCAGCATCTTTGACTGCACTTAGACTCACAGGCACACTTACTGCGAGGTGACAAGCTTGCCATCCTTGTCAGACTGTGAGCACTGACAATTTCTCAAACATGCCACATTCTCCTCCTCTTTTGTACAGGCCCTTCCCTCTGCCCAGCACTTGTCTTACTTGTCTTACATAAAAATGCTTCTCGGACATCTCTCGGTTAAGATGTCTCCTCCTTCCAGGGGCCTTGCCTGGTATAGTAGCTTCCTGCCCATTGTCCTCTGACTCTCTGTCTCGGTTTATGTGTGTTGTTGGGCACTTCACCAAAATTCAAAGTACTTCATTTATATGTTTTTTTTTTTTTTTTTTTTTTACTGTCTGCTCCCCCAGTAGACTAAAAGCTCAATGAGGGCAGGGACAGCCTTGTTCTGTTTATGGTGTAGCCCTAGCACAGAGTGCTCTGCCTGGAATCCTGTAGCTGCATGGCCTCAAAGCATTTTAAATAATAGTTAATGTGATAGCTAATTTTCTTTTCTTTCTTTTTATTTTTTTTGCAGTTTTTGGCCAGGGCTGAGTTTGAACCTGCCACCTCTGGTATATGAGGCTGGTGCCCTACTCCTTTGAGCCACAGGCACCGCCCTAATTTTTTTTTCTTTTTGAGACTAAATACGTACTAGGTCCCCTGCTGTGTGCATTCACGTGTTATCTCTGAATCTTTGGGAGAACCCAGTATGGTGATGATGATAATTACATTACTATTTATATTTTTTAGTTGAGAAAATTGAGTTTAGAGGAGTTAAGTAATTTCTTTCTTTCTTTTTTTTTTTTTTTTGAGACAGAGTCTCACTATGTTACACTCGGTAGAGTGCTATGGCATCACAGCTCACAGCAACCTCAAACTCTTGGGCTTAAGTGATTCTATTTTTTTTTTTAGAGACAGAGTGTCATTTTATCACAGCTCACCCCAACCTCCAACTCCTGGGCCTAGGAGATTCTCCTGCCTTGGTGTCCCAAGTAGCTGGAACAACAGGCACCTGCCACATCACCCAGCCATTTTTTGTTGCAGTTTGGCCAGCGCCAGGTTCAAACCTACCCCCCTTGGTATATGGGGCCAGCGCCCTGCCCACTGAGCCACAGGTGCTGCCCAGCTTAAGTGATTCTCTTGCCGGTTGTAATTGTCATTGTTGTTTTAGCATGCCTGCACTCAAACCCCCCAGCTTCAGTGTATGTGGCAAGGCACCCTACTCTCTGGGCTATGGGCACCAAGCCAGAGTTAAGTAATTTTTAAAGTTACACAACTAAGAAAGTGGTAGAGTTAGGATTTTAACCTACATGATTCGACTTTAGAGCCTTCCCTTTTATTTACTGACATTATGCTTTCTAATACAAATGCGGGAATGAATGAATATGAAATATATTGTTAAATTATATCTGCCGGTTTCTCATGTTTGTGCTTCTAAGGTGCATAAAAAATAAGAACATTTGGGTTAGAGTGTTGTGTTCTCCTGGGGAGTTTCTGTTAATAACCATTATGCCAAAACACATAGATTAGTTTGCTTTTAGGCTCTGTGTTTTAATTTTACCTTTGCAATCCTCTAGCTGTAAGCCCTCAGGAAAACTACTTAATGTGCCTCAGTCTGTTTTTTCAGCTGTAAATGGAGGAAAAAAATAGTTCTTATCTCACAGGGTCTAGTGAAGAACAGAATTATACAAAAAAACCAATCAATGTTAGCTATTACTAGCATAGGAGAAAAAAAAAAAACCCCGAGGAAAGACTTGTAACCCCATCGACAATTAGAATTTGAGTAAGAATGAATATCTGTGAAAAAAAAGAAGAACGAATAACTGTGGTTTTGAATTTATAAAAATTATGAGAGAATTATTTGGCTTGGGATTTATAATTATTCTATTGATGTATGGCAGCTTTATGTTTAGATATAAGCTGGTTTAAATGCTTGTTAAGTAAGATAGGTTTCTTTTTCCTTCTTTTTAAACTCTCTTCCATCTTTAGGAGGATTTCCAAGTGACTGACCATACTCCTTTATTTTCCCTTCACTGAAAAGATACTTACCAGCATACTGTTTACTTCAGCAATGCTTACCTTCAAATAATGAAGTGAATAGTAGGCCCAGTTCAGGAATAATGGGCTTGGTAGCCCCCCTTTGGAAAATCTGGGCACAGTTATATTTTCTGGTGGGATGGTTTATAAGCCAGTGCCTGTCTGGTGGTGTCCATCATCTGTGTGAAGTAGAGGTGATATTGTATGCTAAGAAGAAGTGGGAGGAGATCAGAGGAAACACCCGGACATTGGCATACACTTGAGGTTAGTAAGAGGGAGAATGGTCTCCAAGCAACATGTGGGGCTCCACTGAACTAGAAGGCCATGGACTGATGAGGGCACTAGTGGCATTGAGGTGTCTTGCTTCAGGAGCAAAGAAAGCATACAGTTGGATCAAACCAGGCAGAAGGACAGTGGAACAGAGGAACGGGGTAGTGGCAAGGAGTGATTAACATGACAGGTAAAGGTGTCTAGGCTAGGGAAAGGGGGTGGAGCTGAACAGGACCAGAGGTGTGTCAAAGTCAAGGAATGACTCTGCTGGAGTGATGGAGTAATAGGAGGATGTGGCCAGAGAAGGGTGTGTGAGGGGAACATTTCAGAGTTGGAGCATTTGATTGCTGGCCATTACAGACTCCTGTGTTTTGCCACAGATATGAATGGCTGAAATGAAGTGAACTTAGTAAACATGGAGGTAGTCAGTGGGTCAAATAATTGAGAGGCAAGAGAGTTGTTTGGGTCATCTGTGTGGTCAGAGAAGCCAGCAGGAGGATGGCAGGAGGGATGGAGAAAAGGAAGGTGGGCCAAACCTTCAGCAAGTGAGGTGAGGTGAAAGGTCCCAGCAATGAGAAGAGGTATTCTGATCAGCATGTAAGAGTTCAAAGGATCAGGAAATTTTGTGCGAAGGAGATAGAAAAGCAGTGATCTGGAAAATATATTGGTTGCAAAGTCTCTTTGGAAGGAGTTGGTCTTGGCCCAGGTTCATTGAAGGAATCCCAACTCAAGAGGGCAGCACTGGTGGCTTGTTATTATTGCATTTCTAATCTTATTCATGAAAATCATCTTGGGGGCATGTGTTAATAATACAGATTCCATGTTCTAGGCCCACTGAATTGCAATCTCTAGGAGAAGAGACTGAGAATGTGTATTTTGACCACTTCCCCTCATGCTTGGTAATTCTTTATAATTAGGCAAGTTTGGGAATTGCAGCTGTAGTGGCTAAGAATGTGGCCTCTGGAAGCCTGACGCTTGGAGGAAGTGAGACTGGTGGGAGCCAGACTTTGCCTGAGACTCTAAGAGCTTGGTTTTCTAAGTCTATCTGATGTCAAAAGCAGTAAACTAAGGGAAAGTTCCGTTAGAGGCAAGACACACTGATACAAGCAAGAAGGGATAGTTGGTGACTACAGGGTCAGAAACACTATACAAAGTGGTTCAGGGTGTAGCTGTCTGGGGACATTTAGTATTTTAGTTCATAAAATTATGTGACACAATTTTGTCTCTGAAGGAAGGTACTGGCTTAAAAAATAATTTTTACTCATTGGCAAGCCAAAACCAAGAGCAGTTGTTATCCCCAGGGGGCTGTCTATATGAGCAGACAGTTAACATCATGATTCTGGCAGCCCTACTGCCCAATTCTCCCTATTTTCACCAGGAAAATTCTTTCTTTCACATGATAAGGAAGAGGAGTCCTGCAAAAGAATAGCTGCTGGGAAGGGAACTGGGAGTTAGTTATTCTTTCCAGACCACTTAGAACCCCCTATTGCTAGTAAGGAGATTTTGAGTTTGAGGAGCTGCATGTAGAATACTTAAAATACCACCTGGTTTGTCATACCCAAGCACTAAAACTTTGGGGAAAGCATGTGATCAGCACTCTTGAAGTGGCTGTGATGGACCGTGAACTTATAACTTGGTTTGCTCTATCATGTGTTCCATTTCTTATTTCCTCTTGGATAGGGAAGACTGACTTTCAACCTGAAGAATGAGGTAGCATTTCAGGTACATTCCAGTCAGGGCCACCTCCTTCTCTTGCTACCTCTCTTCTCAGTGAGCTGCAAGGGCTGGTTGAACATACACTGTGAGGCCTAGAAAATGTGGCAGTGGACTAGCAATGCCAACTCAAGCATTTCAGATTAATATGAGAGCACACACGATTCGATTACATTGCATTTGTAAGGTAGAGTCTGAATCGTAGTTGTGACCTTCACCCAGGAAGTGTGCCATTTACCTGCACCTAAGTTGTACCTGTTAGGTGGGAGCTTACCAAATGCTCTTCCTCATTCCCCGCTTCTTGAATTTAACTGAGTTTTTCTCTTATGTGTGTATATTGTTGAACTACAAGTTTCAATTTAATATTAAGTACATGGGATACTTGATTTTCCATTCTTGTAATACTGAGAGTGTTCTCCAAAAAATGATTCTGTTTTAGAGAAAAATAGGAATTCTGAGTATTTTTTTCCTTTTAGAAAAACATTTTTCTTTTAAAGCTGAGGAATACTGAAAAAACTCAATGGATGTTTTGATGATAATAACAGGTTCATGGGCAGTGCCTGTGGCCCAAAGGAGTAGGGCACTGGCCCCATAGACCAGAGGTGGTGGGTTCAAATGCAGCCCTGGCCAAAAACTGCAAAAAAACCCCACAAAAACCAGGCTCTTTAATAGCACACTTTTCTTCCCTACAGAGCTCAGGATCCATTTTTTTTTTGCAGTTTTTGGCTGGGGCCGGGTTTGAACCCACCACCTCTGATATATGGGACGGGTGCCTTACTCCTTTGAGCAACAGGCCACCCAAGAGCTCAGGATCCTTAAGGCTCTGCTGTCTGTTGGTACTGTTTGTAATGTTTAAATCACCAAGAATATTCAGTTTGTGAAATGTTTGTATTCCTGCTGTGAACTAGGTACCCAGGGATTAAAAAAGAAAGTCAACAGCCTCAAGGAACTTCTTATCAGTTAGACAGGGTACATTTTTAGATCTCTAACCTTAAGCAAACCATGCTATTGAAGGAGGTATAATCAAAATGTCGTAGGACCACAGATGAAAGAAAGGTTTCTGGTGTTAGGTGGAGGTGGCGAGAGGGGATTAGGGATGCTTTAAGGACATGTTTGAATTCAGACCTTAAGATTTGGATAAAATTTTGAGTTGTTAAATTATATTTGATATTTCTGTTTACTAAAGCATGATTTGGCAAGACTACAGCAACATTTTGGTGCTTAATGAATTAGCCGTTAGTTATCTACTCATCTGCAATGCCACATTCTTATTTTGGGATTATACCTACTTGTTTCTGTAATGAAGCATTAAGGAATGTATGGTGGAGAAGGGCTTTTATAGAAGCATAGCTGGAAATGATCCTGAGATCATAGTGGTTATTTAGGAGACTTGGAAATATAATGGTATGGTGGTAAACTGAAAACCAGAATGGTAGTGGGACATCCATGTTTGGATATATGGTTTAGGATTTGAGGGAAGATGGAGCTCCAAGTGATATTAGTGAGGGCTTCATAGGAAAAGAACATTCTGCAGGTTAGCAGGACTGGAATGCTCACCACGCCATTTCTGAGTATTTTTCTCAGGGGTGTTTGGTGATGTGGCTGCAGATCCCTGCTCCTCATCCTCCCTTGCTCTATTGTGGCTGAGCAGAGGGTTTTACAGAAAAGCTCTGAAGCCGTGTCCAGGGAGAGTGGCTCTTCCTGCTTTACGTGCTTGGCCTGCCTCAAAGCTACATCTTCCTGGCAGAGTGGATTCCTCTCTCACCAATGTGTGTCCTTCTGGGTGAGTCCTTACTCCTTTGGCAAAGCCGTTTCTTGCCATGGTAGGTTAGCTATAGCTGGACCAGACTGTGCCAGCCTCGCAAATGGTCATTGTTATGCCTGAAATCTTGTGTTCAGTTTTTTTGGGTTCCCATGTTGAGAATCCACTTTTACTCTTTTGTCAGCCCCTTGGATTTTCCCAGGAAGCTGAAAAACATACTACTTGCTTCCTTTTGTGCTGAAATGGGGCCCTGGTCCAAAATTCTGATCTCCTTGGGAATCAATATATATGGTTTAGAAAAGACAGTATTTCCTTTCTCCTTATTCCTGATAATGCAAATAGCATTTAAGAAGCCAAGATATTTGGCAATGTCACATGCCCCATTTTACTTTACAGGTGACTAAAGCCACTCTGAGAAAATGTATTTATTAATTCCCCAAATAAAATACATTTTGTTTGTTTACTGTGTATCAGGTACTATGCTAGTCACTAAGAGAGAAAATTAGGCATGATCATTCATGACATCCACAGTCTGGACCCACAACCAGAAAACCATGATAGCTTTATAGAATGGCGAGGTCTAGGGGTCTAGTCTTACTTTTGACTTTATCAGTTATATAACCTTAGACTTTTGCCTCTGTTTTCTGTCATGTTATAAGAGGGATTTGCCCTGGTTTATAAGATGTTTATAATACTTAAATGAAACTATGTAGAAAGAGGTTTGGGCTTGGTGCCTGTGGCTCAAGTGGCTAAGGCACCAGCCACATACACCTAAGGTGGCAGGTTCGAATCCAACCTGGGCCCGCCAAACAACAATGATGGCTGCAACCAAAGAAAAATAGCTGGGCGTTGTGGCGGGTGCCTGTGGTCCCAGCTACTTGGGAGGCAGAGGCAGGAGACTCACTTGAGCCCAGGAGTTGGAGGTTGCTGTGAGCTATGCCACGGCACTCTACCCAGGGGGACAGCTTGAGGCTCTGTCTCAAAAAAAGAAAGAGGTTTGAAAGGTCAAGTTCAGGTGTGGGGAAACTTTTCATGGTGGAAGGCCACATTAATTTGTCTGTAATCAAATAAGACTGCTTTCAAGAAACTTCAATTAGATATATTAAAAATGTACATTATTTTATAAAAATCTAACTACTATGTATTTATGACATTTTAATAATGTCAAAAAATGAAAACTATTTGCTAATTTTAAAGTTAACTAACTTTACTTATTTACTTATTTTTTTACAGAGTCTCACTCTGTCACCCTGGGTAGAGTGCCATTGCATCATAGCCCCTCACTGACTTTTAATGACTTTGTTGGAAAGTGCTTGAATATTTGGTGCCACATGGAGGTCTGCAGTTTCAGTTGATCCTCTAGATGGGTGTCAGTCATTTCTGACCTTTATGACATCTTGATTTGGGTTAAGTGGAGAATCTAAATTCACGGCAGTAAGTGGTGGAAAAGCAAGGAAGGCTTTTTAGTGGCCAGGTGCAGTGGCTCATGCATGTAATACTAGCACTCTGGGAGGGTAACGTGGGAGGATCCCTTGAGTTGAGGAGTTTGAACCTAGCCTGAGCAAGAGCGAGACTCTGTCTCTATTAGAAATAGAAAACAAGTTAGTTGGGTGTACAGATATTCGGGAGGCTGAGCCAGGAGGATCCAGGAGTTTGTGGTTGCTGTAAGCGAGGTTGATGCCATGGCACTCTGGTCTGGGCAACAGAGTGAGATGCTATCTCAAAAAAAAAAAAAGAAAGAAAAGAAAGCGTTTTTTGGGCATGTCACTGAAGGCCTGGGTATTCTGCATTTTTCTATATTTCAGTTGGTCTTTTTTAGCATCAAACAATGGCTTTAAATTGAGTACCGAGAACTCAGTCACTCCATCTGTAATTGTTTAGGTGCCTTGGTGATACCAACTAGGTGAGCCTGAAATGCTGTTTGAGTGTGATATCATGACTCCCAAGATCACTGTATTCCCCAGTAGATCTGTCACAGCTGCATCTATCATCCTGCTCATCAGGGACCTTTGCCAACTGGTGCATCAGAAAATTCCTTTGAAGTGGAAGTATTTTGAAAAAAGATAACTTTTTTTCTGTTAAGTTGAAGGCTAATTTATGCTGCTGATCAGTTATGGTTCTCTTTGAAAGATAGATTTTTTTCAAAATGCTTTGACTTTGTGCCACACATCATAGATGTAGTTTTACTTTGCAAAGAAGTATTCACGTCTTTTTGATTTGATATTATATCACACAGAAATGATGCATTACTGTAAAAATCTTATTTCAATAATTCACATTGCTGATTCTGTTCTTTATAAAATTTAAATATCTGTTCTTGGCCAGGCGTGGTGGCTCATACCTTTAATCCTAACACTCTGGGAGGTCAAGGTAGGTGGATTGCTTGAGCTCAGGATTTTGAGACCAGCCTGAGCTATAGTGAGACCTTGTCTCTACTAAACATAGAAAAGTTTGCTGGGCTTCATGGTAGACACCTGTAATCCCAACTATTTGAGAGTCTGAGGTGGGAGGATTGCTTGAGCCCAAGCATTTGAGGTTGTGGTGAACTATGACTGGGCTGCTGCACTCTAGCCTGGGTGACAGAGTGAGACCTGTGTCTAAAAATAATAATCAGCACCATCATCATCTGAACAATAATTATAATAAAAACATCCTTTTAAATAGTTGAAGATATTTCTGTTTTTTATAGGTTTAAGCAGATGCGGAGTTTTGAACTATACTGTTCCTTTTTTGTTTTGATTTACTATTGTTTTTATGGTTCCTCTTATCTATATATTACTGAAGAACTCAGACTTTTCATTGTAGGTAATTTTTGTAGCAAACTAACAAGACCCCCAATCTTTCTGAATCTCAATTTTACACCTACAATGTGAACTTTTCCTTGCCATGCCAACCTCACTGGGTTGTTGAGCCGTTCAAGTAAAGTATTGGAATGGATGTGCATTCTTCTGTGTCTTGGTTCTTATCCCCTCGTAGGTGTAGTGGTCAGGCAATTCTGGAGAATGAATGCCCCAGAAGGGCTGTGTCTTGATTTGTAGCATAGTTCTCATGGAAGTCCTGGTTTCTCCTCCATCATGATGTTATTGGTACCGTCTGCATCCTGTTGTGCCATTCTCATTTACTAGCATCTCACTTTATACTCAGTCAATACTTATTGAGCTTCTGCTGTGTCAGGCCCATGAAAAATGCTAGGACTGTAGAGGTGAGAGGCCAGATCCTGTCTCCAGGGTGCCTGTTTGATCAGGAGAGGAGCCCAAGACAAGTGACAAGGTTTTGCTCTGTTGTTTAAGTGACAAGGTCTTGCTCTGTTGTTTGGGCCAGAGTGCAGTGGTGTGTGATCACAGCTCACTGCAACTTCCAACTCCTGGGGTGAAGTGACCTTCCCACTTCATCCTCCTGAATAACTGGAAGTACATGCATGTGCTACCAGGCCTGCCTAATTGATTTTTTTTTTTTTTTTTTGTGATGACAGAGTCTCACTATCTTACCCAGGCTGATCTGGACCTCCTTGCTTCAAGTGATCCTCCCACCTTGGCCTTCCAAAGTGCTGGGATTACAGGCATGAGCCCCTGTACCCAGCCATGTTGCTGTTTCTTAAAGGAGCTCAGCTAGGAAGTGTGAGAATGAGAAGGGGCTGTGGGCTTCCTGAGGAAGAGGTGATTTTAGGATGAGAGGGAATCCAGCATGTTCAGAGACAGGGGAGAAAAAAACAGAAGAGGGGATAAGTCAGAGACTCAAGGAAAGGAAAGATAAATGATTGAGCAGGGCCTCTTCCATGGGTGGAGAGACATGCACAGGGAATGGCCAGCAGCCTTGCCAGTGGAGGGCTGTCTCTCCCATCTGATGGCATGGAAAGAGAAAGGGCTATTTGGGATACAGAGAAGTTGACAGAAGGGCAGGGGGTGGAAGTTTTGCCCTCTTAAAAACTATTTTTTATGAAGGGGACTGTTGTCACTAACCAATAGCCAAGGGGAGATGATGCAGTGAGGTCTTGGAAGGCAGAGGAGAAGGTATACAGTTACCGCTGTGAATCTTGGAAGTGGGAGTTGAATATTGCTCCCCATTGTCTATTGCGTGAAAGTTATACTGCAGTCTGGTATTTAGAAAGACCTCTGTAGTCTGCATTTAATCAATTCTACCTTTTAGTTTCATGCCAGCACCCTTGTACATTAGCCGAGAGCATCTCTGATATAGCACTAGAATGTGGCTTTGAGAGACTTGAACGGTATAGTGAAAATGCCACGAGCCTGTTAGCCAGGAGTCCTGTGGCCCAGTCTTGGCTAGTGATGGGATCTTGTATATACCTTAACTTTTCCACGTCTGTTTCTTAATTTGTGAACTGTTAATAATGATAGCAATAACAGGAGGGGGAGGGAGGACGTATGGCAGAAGGCGGGAGGGCATGAGGATCTCACCGAATGTGCACATTGTGAGGGTGTATAAGACGCCCCTGGATGAGCGGCTCTTCTACAAATGGACCTTTACCCTGGAAGTGAGAACAGTATAACCTAAAAATTGTACCCTCATATTAATTTGAATAACGTTTTTTTAAAAAAATAATATTAATAATAGTAAGCGATAAGGGCGGTGCCTGTGGCTTAAAGGAGTTTGGCACTGGCCCTATATACTAGAGGTAGAGGGTTCAAACCTGGCCCCAGCCAAAAACTGCAAAAAAAAAAAAAAATAGTGATAATGAAGGTATGTCAAAATGGGAAAACATTTAAAGTACTTTGAAGAGGATACGTAATGAATACATGGAGGTGGTATCATCAGGCCATGACTAACCTGCTTTTATAAAATTTTTCTTCGTTACCATGAGAGTCCTCCCACTTCTCTCCAACCATCTAAATTCAGCCAGTATTGTGTAGAGAAATGCTAGCTACTGTAACAGATCAAATCTGCTGAAACCTCAGTGGCTTAAAACAATAGACATTTTCATGCTTGTTTAAAATCCAATCAGCTGTGGGATGGAGGGGCACAGACTGATGGTGCTCTGCCATCTTCAAACCATGGTTTCCAAGGTAGTGCTGGGGTCAGTGGCCAGCCAGCAGGGTGGGGGGAGAGACTGAGAGTGGATGTTGCTTGGGAGGCTGGAATGGGAGCTAGTGATTAAGGCCAAAGGGGAGACGATTGAGAGGAAGCATCTGGAGGGTCAGAGGTGAATCTGGGGTTGGGGCATTTGCACAGAATGGTGGAGGGAGCTCTGAGAAGACTGAGGCAGGAGCTACGCAGTCTGAGAAGAAAGTGGAGAGGCCACTTGTCCTGCCTCCATGGACAGAACTTGGGAAGGGCTAAGGCTCCGAGGACTGGTTCCTGGAGAAGGCAAGTGAAACAGAGGTGGGAGAGAGGCCCTGGGATCAGGGGAGATGTGGAGGAGAATGGGAGTGTCTACACACCTTCTGAAATGAGCTACCTACCAGCTGGGTAGGCAGACACTGTTTGCCTTTTTTAAAAAAAATATGGAATGCTTCATGAATTTGCGTGTCAGTCCTTGCTCAGGGGCTATGCTAATCTTCTCTGTATTGTTCCAATTTTAGTATATGTGCTGCTGAAGCAAGCACTCTGTTTGCCTTTTTTAAGATGAGAAAACTGATGAAGTGGTGCCTTGGCAAGGGCCACACAACTACAAGTCAACAGAGGAATGGGCAAAGGTGGTGAGAGCCAGGACGTCGTATCCCACTAGAGGGCTGGAAACGTGGACTCTGAGGGGCGTTTGAGGTGACCCCTGGGCAGGGGATAGAGGAGGACCTTTGTGGTTGCCAATTCCTTTCTAGGTGACTTGGGCTTTGGCTGCTTCTGTTGGAGAAGGGAGGATAAAGATCCTATGGCAGGAATGTGCTGATAGGGTTCCAGGACTGGAAGGGGACAGATTGGTGCAGGACAAACAGGAGGAAGTGTGTGTGTGACGATGCTGGAGAGGGAAGCAGGCCCACATCTCTCCAAACTTACAGGCAGGGCAAAGAGTTAAGATTTTATTCTAAGGTCAGTGGGAAGCCATTGTACATTTTGAGCAGGAGCTAAGATGGTCTAATTTATTGCTTAAAAAGACCACCCAGGCTGTGGTATGAAGACTGGGTGTAAGGGAGGCCAGAGTGTAAACTGATTGTAGTGGGCGAGGGAAAAGGAGGACTTCAAGAGGAGAAGAAAGTTGAGCTCAGAACAGAGGCTGGAAAATAAAATTTGATCCTGTATTTCCCGTTAGCTCACTCCCTGTTCTTAGCGAGACTTCCTGCAAGTAGCCTTATCCATGGTTTACACTTCCTCACCTCCTGCAATTCAACACTCTGTGCTCTGGCCACTGTCAGTGCCTACTTCCCTAAAATGTCTCAGGCAAAGGGCACCCAAGGGCCTTTGTGGTTAGCCCAGTCCAGGCCTTCAGCCCTTGCCTGATTTGACTTGCATCATGCTGTGAGCCATTTCTATCTTGAAATGCACTTGTCTTTAGCTTTTCTGTTTCTCTGGCCCGTGGTCCTGTGGGCCCCTTTCTGGTCTCCATGTTTTCATACCAGCCCTGAAATGCCTGCAATTCCCAGGCTTCTGGCTTGGATCCTACTGGGTTTCTCCTGTGTCCTTCAGCGTAGAATGAACCCTCCTCCCACTTTATCAGGCCAACACCTACTTGCCTTTCCAGCTTCATCTGGAGTGCCCTCCCCTCCAGAAAGCCTTCCTGACCCTTCAGGCTGGGTGGGGTACAGCTTCTCACCCCCTTCCATTTCTTTTGGAGCATAAAGTAGATACCTTTGTGATAGCACTTAGCGCCCTGTTTACTTGTCTCTCCAGTCTAATGGTGCTTGAAGGGTAGGGTTACCATGAAACACTCTGTGATCCAGGACAAAGAGTGCTTTCTCCAGTTCAGGTGAAAGCCTCACTTTATAATGGAGCTATCTACCCCTGATTTTGTATCCTTTAATAGGGCATCCCTTTCTCACTGGGTATGAAGGCTGGTATATCTTCTGTGAATAGTAGAGATTAATTTAACTAGAAATAATCAGTAATTGTTTCCATCTTCTGAAAGGAAAAAATGACTTAAGCATCTGAATTGCTTCAGAAGAGCTTGTAAAGGTTTGCATTTCTTGCCTGGTATTTTGGATCTCCACTCCTTTGCTCCTGCCCCCCAACCTATTCTAGGTGTCTCCCAGTTCTGGGTTTGACATTGGACTTGCCTCCACAGTGATGCACCCTGACATTCTTCTGTGCTAAACTGTGAGAGTGGTGAAGCTCGGTGGAAGATGAGCTTCTGCTCTGTCCTTCCCTCCTGCTGAACGGCTCATTGTGGTGAAGGAAAAAGAAAGACAAGTAGAGACTACGGTATACACTTAGGTATACAAGTCACGTCCTGGAATTCTGGGAAGGTTTTAAGTGGTCGGAATCATTAAACTCTCGTTCTTGTCTTTTAAATGTCTTTTTCTACTCTGGAATTCTTTCTTTTTGTCTTTCCCTCTGTTCTAAACCCACTCTATCTTTTTTGGCAGGTGGAACAAAGAAAATAAAATGTTGAGAGTCACTTTCTTTCTAATAGTTGTGAGTGTTCAGAATCTTTCTTGATGTTTTTAAGTGTTTAGTTTTCTGAGCCTAACAAAGTAGAAAGCAGTGATGCCTTTGATGAAACAAAACTCTAAGCATCGTTACTCAAGATAATGAGACAGATTTTACTTGTGCCTTTCTGATCTAGTGTTGGGCTGATCAATTTATTTTCAAGAAAAAACATCATGGTGTTATTTACTTTTAACTAGAACATCTCTTAAATAGAATCAGACTGCCCACTTGTGTGTAATAGCAGACTGAATTCAAGCCCTCATGTTACTCTCTCAAGGGTTTGTTGCTATCAGAGTGAGAAATATTGGCACATATGAGCCATTTTCCATTGAATCCCACTTATATTTACTTCTGGTGTCCAAATCCAAATAAGACCTTAGGATTGCAGACGTTCAGATAGGAAGTGATGGTAGGGTTGTCTAGTATGCTCACTGGTGAGAGGCCAAGTCCTCCTCATGTGGGGGACATCACTCTGTCAGCTCACGCACAGTCTTTCCCACAGGGAGCTGCAGTCTTTGTCCTGGGACCCTTCACCAGCTAGACTTCCATAGTGAGTCTTTCTCACCATCCATGACATATACAGCCCTTCAGGTACTTGAAGAAGCTATCTTCAAGGGTTTAGGAACTGCTGTTAGTCCTAGACTCTGAGTGGTTCAGCTGGAGGACTTCTTCAGGCCCACTGAGGAGTTAGACACTGGGCTTGGGGATCTGGTATTTTAGAATCATTAGGTCCTTCTTGCATCTGTATCTCAGTCTGAGATGAACCCTAGAACTTCCTATTCTCTTTGTGTTGATGATTCAACATATAAATGATTCTGGAGTGCTATAGATAGGGCTTTATCAATCAGAGTCCCAACAGGAAAAGTTGACATGCTCAACTTAGGAAAATTCCAGGAGAGTTTCCTGGGTAGGATGTAGAGGAAACCATAAGGTATAGTGCAGGAATCCAGGATTATTATGATGGTGGAACTGTTATTACCCCTAGCTCCAAAGGGACAAATGGGCTTGGCGTCCGTAGCACAGTTGTTATGGCGCTGGTCACATGCACCAAGGCTGGTGGGTTTGAGCCCAGCCTGGGCTTGCTAAACAACAATGACAACTGCAACAACAAAATAGACAGGCGTTGTGATGGGTGCCTGTAGTCCCAGTTACAAGGGAGACTAAAGTAAGAGAATCTCTCTTTTTTTTTTTTAATCTTTTTTTCTTTCTTTAAAAAAAATTTTTTTTATTAGATCATAGCTGTGTACATCGATACTGTCATGGGGGTACGTTGTGCTATTTTTATATACAATTTGAAATATTCTCATCAAACTGGTTAACAAGAGAATCTCTTAAACCCAAGACTTCGAGGTTGCTGTGCGCTATGATACCATAGCACTCTACCCAGGGCGACATAGTGAGACTTTGTCTCAAAAAAAAAAAAGAAAGCTTGGTGCCCATAGCACAGTGGTTACAGCACCAGCCACATATACCAAGGGTGGTGGGTTTGAACCCCTCCTGGGGCCAGCTAAACAACCCTGACAATTGAAGCAAAAAATAGCCAGGCATTGTGGAGGTGCCTGTAGTCCCAGCTACTTGGGAGGCTGAGGCAAGAGAATTGCTTAAGCCCAGGAGTTTGAGGTTGCTGTGAGCTGTGGCTCCATGGCACTCTACTAATGGTGACATAGTGAGACTATCTCAAAAAAAAAAAAAAAAAAACCAAAGGGACAAATGGATGAAAGTGGTAGTCAGAAGCCAGATTGTCATCTGGAAGAGGCCACCTTGAGAGCAGCACTGACTTGCTTGAGGGATTCAGCCAGCTGAAGTAGAATGAATCCCATAACCTTACTTCTTCCTCACGTCCCCTTTCCTCCTCTCATCTCTTTCTGGGACTTAGCACTGGATAAACTTAATCATGGGTCAAAGGGCATGCGACCTGTTGATATGATTAGCCTGCTGAGTCAGAGAGCAGGGTAGAGAAAGTTGGAGAGTGTATCTGTAAAATATTAGACATGAGGAACCAGACAGTTTCAAAATGGGCAAAACTTACATGCGTGTGTGTAATAGAAGGAAAAAAAGGATGAGACAAGCATTTCTTAAGTATTACCATGTGCTCGAGACTTTCCGGTAATAGCACCTTTTGTGGTAAATGGTTTTATTTCCATTTTATAAAAGTGGAAAGCTTGAAGCAGATCTCTTGGCCCTCGGTCAGCTCAGTCCTGATGATCCCTGTGGACTGATATTTCTCTTATCTCTCTGTAGCCCATTTCAGAAAGCTACTTTTCATGGCATTTCTGGAGAACAGGGGAAGACTGTAATAGAGCTGCTATGTATTTTTTTCTTCACATTTATAAACTTGAGGAGAAGGGAAAAGAGAAGGGAAAAAAAACCCCAACTTGGCATGAGTGATGTTATGCAAGATCAAATAAGGTGAAAAGCAAAACAGACTCCAGAAATTTAGTTTTGCTTTTACCCAAGGTTCATGGGCAGCTGCTGTACAAAGTCCTTTTCACTTTCCATAAATGTTAGCACTTTTCATAACATGAATGTCATTATCTTTATTTTTGGTTGTGCATGAACTTAAATAGCTTTATAAAGGACAAAGACCCAATTGAACAAATGAACCAGAACAAACAAGATCAAATTATGTATCACCTTTGGTATTTCATTTCTCCGTAACGTACAATTTCTTATACTCAAATGAGTTGCAATTATTTTAGCTCCTGATGTATTCATTTGTAAAAGTATGTGTTGAACTAACAACAGTAAAATAGACATTTTAAATTAAGAAAAGGAATTCTAACACCCTAGACAATAAACCCTTAAATTTTCACTTTTTCCTGTATGCACCCATAATTTTTATGTGGCTAGAATTGTACAAGTTTGCGTTGTTTATATGTATTTTTCCATGTTGCTACGTAACGTGCACGATTACTTGTGATAGTTTCTCAATTTACCTTCGACATTTTCCAACTTATTGGATGTTTTTTATTACTTATACTCTGCCTCATTCTATAAAAGGACTGGCAGTTTTGTAGAACATTCAAATGGCTTCTGTATTATAATGTTTTTCTTTATAAATATTGTTCATTTGCATCTTCAGGCAACTAGTTTCCCTACTTCTTCACCTTTTGTTCTTTTTGGAAGAGGAATGGGAATTGTTATTTCTTTAGAATAATTTTAGGAGTAAACAAGTAACTCTGAGGTTACATCAAGGAACGTGAAATATAGTAGTTTTAGAGGTAGCTGAGAAGCAGGGATACAATTGAAGTAAGTTATTAAGCAGAGTTGTTTAAATTTTTAATGTAGATTTTTATTGAATTTTATTAAATATTAGGTTTTCAAAACTATCATCAAGAGAAATTAACCATCATTTACATACAAATTTAGCTGATAAGCCAAAGTTGTGGTTAAGTTTTAAAAAGTTTGTTCTCAGCTAAATTGAATGTGGCATAATTCTAAAAAAACTTATTTTGATGACATTTGCCTCAATTATCCTCTAACCTGGAATATTAGCGTTGGCCTTGGTAGTGGTCCCTGGGAGTGGTCATCCCTTCCTTGGCCCATTCTTCCCATCCATGGGGACCCTACCCTGGGCGTTTCTGCCTGTTCACACCTTCGAAGAGCTGGAGCCCTCTGGCCAGAAGAGGTTTCCTTGTATGGTGGCCACATCCTTCCACTTGCCTTCCATTGGCCATTGTTCTGCTTTCTGGGATAACAGACAAGTGTCTTCCACTAGGCAGGAAACATTAGAAATCAGAGATCAGTTCTGATTCTCACTGTCTGTATCCTTAGCTACTGGCGTAGTGCCTGGCACATAGCAGATGCTCAGAAACACATTTGTAGAATGAAATGTCTTGAGACAGTCCTCGAAATGTGTGAATATGACCATGATGTCCCCACTGAGTCACCTTTTCTGCAAATATAACGTCCTCATGATAGAATCTCCAGATCCCTGTCACTCCTTGACCTTCATCATTGCCTGTGGCCATGATTTGCTGTCAGTCATTGATGAAACGTATAGCCAGAAGGGTTCTGATTTCTAGGGGTACATTCAAGGATGCTTTGCTTTTTTTTCCTTAGATGATCTGCTGTCAATCCTGATCTTTTATGAAATTGTTTCCTTTTAGATTAGTGTCACTGGGATTTGATGAGGACTTTCCATTATCCTCATGGGAATCATCAGTAAAAATGAGGAACAGAAAAGGCCCAAGGAAGTATTATGGAAACCTCCCTCCTAATTGATAGTAATCCCCTAATCCCATGATTTTCAAACTGTGAGATACAGACAGAGTATCTGGGAATTTGGCTAAAATGATGATTCTGATAGGTAGATCTGGGTGTAGCCTGAGATTCTGTCTTTCTGACAAGTTCTCTCAGATTATGCTGATGTTGTGGGTCTCCCTAATAATACATTGAGTAGCAAAGCACAGTTTTGGGGTAAAGTTGCCCATGAGAGCATATTCTTTGGTGTATAGCTGTGATGTACCCATCAGAGCCCCCAGCAGATAATATGTGATGCTGGTCTTGACACCACATTCAAACGTTTATCCCCCACCTCATTAGGTAAATGAAGGAGACAAGAGCTGTGCTGTTTGGCTGCTTCCCAGCAGCCGCACGCCTCTCCGTGCGTGTTCAGTTGGACCCTTTATTCCAGTCAGACAAGCTGTTTATCTTTTCAAGTTTCTTGTCATTTAGACATTTGATAAAGTGTTTGTGAATTCTGGCTATTGAGTTATTGTTAATCTGACATACTTTCATATTCCAGAAACTTACCTAAAGGGACATTAAACAGATAACTTTTAAACATTGGTTAGAAAGTATAGTATTACTGATAAAATTCTTTGCTGAGAACTGTTACGGAGCATCCAAACATTTTTTTTACTCTATTGGAAGTTGGATAAAATGGATGCATTGTTGTTGTTACATTCCTAAACTGAAAATTACTTGTGCAAATGGTAGCCTTTGAATCATAGATTAGCAAGTGAGTTTTGTAGAAACACAGGATAGAAAGTTCATGATCACCTGATCCCCTTTTTCTCCAAGCTTTTAATCTTTTAGCTTAGGGGAGGGGTGTTTTACTCTTGCCCTTTGTACACAGAAAATAACACTGTGACCAAGACATTTTTGGTCCTTTCAAAGAATAGTTATTATCCAACACTGGTTAAAAAGTACAAAAATTTCAAAGGACCTGGAAGCAAGGTGGGGAGCAAGTGACAATGCATGGTTGTGCCCCAGGCTTTCCTATTGGTGGCCCTGCATGAGCTCCTAGTGCCTTGATGGAGCCCTGGCCTGCCCTGGAAGCTTGGCTGAGGGCTTCTTGGAGGAGGAGCTTTGGCTCAACACTGAGCCAAGCCAGCTGCAGTGTTCAGAGCCAGGGGGCATCATCGACAATCCTGTGGAGTATATGTGGGAGCCACATGGCAGCTATGTGACTCACTACTGCCAGGGCCCCAAGCAAATGCTCTTCCTGGGGATGAACCCGGGACCTTTTGTCATGGCCAGACTGGGGTGCCCTGTGGGGGAAGTGAGCATGACCCGGGACTGGTTGGGCACTGGGGGGGGGGGACTGTGCTGACCCCTCCCCAAGAGCACCCTAAACAACTGGTACTGGGACTGGAGTGCCCACAGTCAGAAGTGAGCGGTGCCTGATTCTGGGGCTTTTCCCAGAACCTCTGTGGACAGCCTGAGGTCTTCTTCCATCACTTCTTTGTCCGTAGTCTGTGTCTGCTGCCCTTCCTAACTCCCAATGGGTGCAACCTCATCCCTACCAAGCTGCCTGCCAAGCATCGAGAACAGCTTCTTGGGATCTGTGATGTGGCCCTTTGCTGGCAGGTGCTGCTGGTGGTGGGAGTGGGGTGGCTGGCGGGGCAGCAGGCATGGAGGGCTCTGTCAGGGGTGATGCCCAAGGTCCATGTGGAGGGGCTGCTGCATCCCTCTCCCTGGTAACCCACAGGCCAACAGGGACTGGGAGGCAGTGGTCAAGGAAAGACTGAATTGAGGGCTGCTGTCCCTGCTATCAAAATGAGAACCCCTGGGGCCAGGGATAGGACATGTTCAAGGCCTCCAGGTCATTCTTGGGTAAGCAGAATGACCTGGACAAGAGACAAAAGGTCCTCCTGGGCTCCCTGGTTGCTGGGAAACATGCTCTTTGATCTATTGACTTCTTCCAACCTGCTGTGGCAGTTTTGACACTACTCCAGTTTGCCCTCCTGATTCCTGCTTTCTTCACTACCTTTTGAGCATTGAGTGTTGCCCCTTTGTGGTCTCTCACTCCACAGAGCATCAGAAGGGGGGCTCTGTGGCACTTGCAGACTGCTCTACCTCATCATTTCCTTGGGAAACTATTCAGCAGAGTGACCTGAACAAGTGACTTCTCAGGTCCTATTTGATGTTTCAGAGGAGAAATACATTGCAAGGATCCTTACCATCCTTACAGAACAGCTTCCTGCTGCCGACCCCTTCTCTCATAGGGTTAGGACAAAGCATGGGACATGATATTAAGACGGAACTAATTATGGGACGCTAAGGCTAGACCAGATGGAAAATTGAGTGTTGTGGAATGGAAAAGGCAGAAGACCTGGATTTTCTTTTCTTTTCTTTCTTTTTTTAATACAGAGTCTCACATTGTCACCCTCAGTAGAGTGCTGTGGCATCATAGTTCATAGCAACCTCAAACTCTTGGGCTCAAGTGGTTCTCTTGCCTCAGCCACCCAGGTAGCTGTGACTACAGGCACCCCCCACAACACCCAGCTATTTTTAGAGATAGGGTCTTACTCTTGCTCAGGCTGGTCTCGAATTTGTGAGCTCAGGCAATCCAACCACCTTGGCCTCCCAGGTGCTGGGATTACAGGCGTGAGTCACCTTGCCTAGTCTGAGAAGACCTGGATTTTCATCCCAGTTTGATGGACTTGTGAACTTTATGATGGACAATTGGTTAGCCTCGGGATTCCTTGTCACGAGTAGGGGATGCCTACGTGTGGGGTGTGGGGTGAGGATTGCACAGGCCTGGCACACGGCTGCTCATTACATACTCTTCTTGAATTCTTGCCTTTGGTTTTGGGGGGCGTCACTGCACAGCACTATAAGGGGAGCCCCTCCACACTCTGAAGACTGTGCTACGGGAAGTCTGGGCTTCTACCTGTGGCCAGGGTGAGGAACAAATTCTTGCCCTGTCAGATGGACCAGCAGTGACTATGAAAACAGAGCTTGCAATTTTTTCAGTTTAAGCATTAAAAGCTCCTAAACACACACACACATACACAGTACAAAAATTTAGACAACAAAGAGTTTGTACTTACTTTATAGGACTAATTGTCTTTTTTTTTTTTTCTTTTGAGACAGTGTCTCTGGTGCCCTGACTAGAGTTCTATGACTAGCTCACAGCAACCTGAAGTTCTTGGGCTCAAGTGATTCTGTTTTTAGTAGAGATGGAATTTCGCTATAGCTGCGGCTGGTCTTGAACTCCTGAGCCGAAGCAATCCACTTGCCTTGACCTCTCAGAGTGCTAGGATTATAGGTGTGAGCCACCGTGCCTGGCCTTCATGCTTTACTTTAAATTGATGGCTTATATAAGTTTTTGTAGGTTGGGCCGAGTGAAGTAAGTATGTAAAATATCAAACTGCCTGGTACATAATTAGCATTTAGTGAAGCAAACTGTTATTGATCCTTCACTTCTTTTAGACTTATAATCTCTTTAAAGGAAGCCTATTGAGTTTTAGGGGCTATAGTCAAAGTTGTGACTACAGATTAAACAGATTTCGAACCACTACAACACAACTTTGCAGTGAACAGAACAAATGTAGGAGTGTGTTCCTTTCAAATTGGTCATCTTGAAAACCTTTTGCTTATTTTGCCCAATGTCACTCAAAATATGTTTGTAGGTATCTTTTTGCTGAAACTCTGAGGATAGACGCAAATAACTACATAATTAGGTATTTATTTATTCAACATTTGTTGGTTAACTACTGTTTGTCAGGCATGTTTCTAGGCCCTTGGGATATAGTGATGAACAAATAAGCTGGGGGATTTCTCTGTGGCATTTGTAATCTAGGGGGCAAAAAGTTTTCAGCAGCACCTTGGATTGTGTCAAAAATGTGATGTCCTAAATAACATTGTTAAAACTGCTGAACAGAAAAAGGCAAATTTTGCAATATTTGGTAGACACATCTAAAACTTATGCCAAGATTATATCCTTGGCATGTTACCCAGGTGAAAGACAGATACCTTCTTCATGAATAAAATGAGATGTACTGAGGGAGACAACACCCTGTGTCTAGTGTGATGATGTAACCCGTCCTTTAAATTCAAATTTGGAGTAGAACAAGGAGCTCTTTTATTTTCCATTTGACTATGACTTTGGACCTACTCATTCATGCACTCAAAATTGGAGGCCTGGTTACATTAAACAACACAATTAAAACTAAGTTATCATTTACCAGTGACCTGGTAATTATTGAAAATGGTTATCTATTCAGGAATATTTGTTAGGTTCCATTACTTTGCATATTTAAAATGTGCTGATTTCTTCTGAAAAGTTTCAAAACATATGTGTCTATTAAGTTTAACATTTCAGTTAGTGTTAAATAATCAGAAAATACATACCATTAAATAAATTATAGAGTTCGGAAGTTCAAAGGTGCTTTAAAGATAATTTAGGATAGCCCTCTTTAAAGTGTGAAAATGTCCTCAGCCGGTTTTTGACACCTCTGGTGATGAAGAATATCTAACTGGAGACCAGGGCCGTAGACATATGATAGATAGGTAGGACTCTGTCAGCTACAAGACGGGAGTGAAGGTCACCTAGGGCTAGGGTGACCAGACTTCCTGATTTTGGCGGGATAGTCCCCCTTTCCAACAATTTGTCCTGCACCCCGCAGCGTTTTAAAAAAGTCCCGATTTTTGGAAAGAATGCATGATTGGGTTGGAGAACAAGAAGGGAATATACGGTTTTCGGCTGCCATGTGGCTATTTCGCCAGAATATGAGTTTTATATTATTTTTGTTAATTTTATAATGTTAAACTGTAATAACAAATAATTGCTGAGAAGTGATTATTGAGAACTG
>CAUYQV010062690.1:0-21777 GCA_963574575.1 Galagoides demidoff
ACAGGCGCCCGCCACAACGCCCGGCCATTTTTTGGTTGCAGCCATCATTGTTGTTTGGCGGGCCCAGGCTGGGGATTTGAACCCACCACCTTAGGTGTACGTGGCTGGCGCCTTAGCCGATTGAGCCACAGGCGCCGAGCCAGGACAGACATTTTCTTCTTAGCCTAATTTGGTTTAGAAATTTTCTGCAGTATTATACTTATATCTGACCTTCCTCTAGCACTTTTTGACTTCTCAGGTTGTGTTGAAATCCCACCCACTCTGTCACCATCCAGTCTTTCTCTGCTCTTACATTTATGTATCTTTATTTTTTGTCTCAGGCTTCATAAATTTAGAAGAACCTTATACTTCCAAGAGAGGTAGAGGGGATATATCCTCACAGAAGTGACACATAATTTCCTTATTATAAAAACATGCTCTAGTTTTTTTAGACAAAATAATTGATTATATGAATAACAATATGGCATGTCAAATAAAAAATTGCTGCTGTATTTTTAGAGATGTGGAAATTTAACGTTCTGAGACTAGCTAAAATAAAACTAAATACTTCTTCAAGGATTTTTTCAAATAACTAGAATATTTTTTCCAGTAATGATAAAACCATATATATCAATACTATGTGTGTGTGTTTTCTGTTCAATTAGTATGACTAAAGTTAAAACAGAGCACACAGGTCTGAATGCTTCACTTAAAAGACATACACTGGCTAAAAGGTTGAAAATACACAAGCCAAATATTCGTTGTGTTGTAGAGGAATGGACACCATATGTGCTTGCAAAGGACAGTTCCCGATTCTTATCACATTAAAAGGAAATGCTGAGAACAGGACAGTCCTGGCAAGCCTAGAGACGTTTTGTGACTTAGGGGCAATCCCCCAAGTAACTCAGTGTTCCAGAATGAGATAAGATTGGTCACTCACTAGTAAATATGTGTTAAACATTGATGCTTTGTACTTCTTCATGAGGGTTGTGGGGAAAGAACATGTGAGGAAAGAGCACGTGACAATCCTTACCATGCAGCCCACGTATGTCATTACCGTAACTCTCCACACCTGTTGTGTATAACCTTAATCAATAGCTGTTGTGGAGGGGGCTCTGGGCTACCCTGCACTCACGGTTAGCCCACCTCCCGCAAGCTTGTACTTCTAATCCATGTCATGCCTGGTTCCTCCCTGCTACTGAGACCAGGGCCTTACGGGTCAGGACATTGTGTCTAAGAAACACATCTCAATTACCAGGCCTCATACAGTCTCAAGGTAAAAGAATGGAAAAAAAATTTTCTATGAAAATGCAAACCTAAAGCAAATGGGCATAGCCACTTTCAAACCATTTCTACCATAGGATGTACTCGTAATCCACAATAGTAAAAAAGGCTAAGATATTCATTGTATAATAATAATGGGAGAAACTCAACAAGGAGATGTAACAACTCTAAAGATACTTATATCTAAAACAGAAGATCCAAAATTTCGAAAGCAAATTTTACTAGATCTAAGCAAAGAAATAAACAGTATCATCTTAATTTCTGAGGTCTTCAGCAGAACTGGACAGATCCATGAAGCAGAAAATTAATGCAGAAACACTCAATTTAAATTAGGCTCTAGAAAAAATAGACCAAACAGCTATTTACAGAAAATTTTCCCCTCAAATTCCTAAATATACATTTATCTCATTAGCACATTGGACATTTTCCAAGACTGATCATATTAGACCACAAATCAAATCTCAGAAAATTCAAAAAAACTCAAAATCATGCCATGTATATTCTCAGACCAAAGTGAAGTTAAACTAAAAATCTATTCCAAGAGAAGAATTCAAATCTAAACAAAGTCATGGAAATCAGAAAATGTGCTGCTGAATAATCCTTAGCTCTATGATAAAATTAAGATGAACATCAAAAGTTTCCTCAAACTGAGTGACAAAAGAGATAGAAACTACAAAGAACTCCATGGGTAGAAAGCATAAATAGTAGTTTATCAAAACAAGATAAAGGGGCCATAAAACAATGTCCAACATCAGTAATTGTTAGGGAAATACAAATTAAAATGAGATACCACATTATCATTTGTAAGTGGCCATTTTTAAAAATTCAAAGAAAATCATATTGTGGCATAGTGGCAGAGAAAAAGGCCCACTTACATACTGTTGATAGGACTGCAGACTAGTGTATCATGATGGAAAGAAGTTTGGAGGTTCTATGAAATACTAAAATGCTAAAAGGAAACCCGTCATTTGATTCAATAATCCCATTACTGCATATCTACCCAAAGGACCATAGATTATTTTATCATAAAGACATATACACTTAAATATTTACAATCACAATTCATGAGTGCATAAAGAAAATGTGGTATGTATAGATGTAATTATATGTGTGTGTATATATATAGTGTGTATATACATACACATATATACATATACAAATATACACCATTATAGCACTATTCAGCCATCAAAAGGAATGAAATAATGTCTTTTGTAGCAACTTAGATGGAATTGGAGACCATTATGCTTAGTGAAGTTTCTTGGGTGTGGAAAAACAAACACCATATGTTCTCACTATTAAGTGGGATCTAAACGATGTATATAGACAGCCAAAAGGAGATATAAATGACGTTGGAATCCTAGAAGGAAGAGGTTAGTGTGGCAAAGGAAAATTTACCTATCGGATACAGCAAACACTGTTCTGGTAAGAGGCACAGCAATATGCCTGACTTGAGCATTATATAAGATATCCATGTAACAAAACCTTAGTATTCCCTTAATACTGTGAATATTAAGAAATGAATGACACAAGAGGATGTAATGGTATAATTTATAATGGGGCTTTCTACTTCAGGGCAACTTCTTATAACTTACATGTAATTATGCTAAAATATCAAATATTGGCATAGAATAATAAAAATGAGCTAACATCTATTAAGGATTGGTTTGGTACCAGGAAACTGTTCTGTATATTTTACATTCACTAACTCACAACAACCCTGTAAGCCATTGTTATCACCATTTTACAGATAAGGAAACTGAGACGTGCTGTGATTGAGAACTTTGCTCAAAGTAACACAAATAATGAGCGTAGAAGCAGCAGTTAAATCCAGGTAGTTCAGCTCCAAAACCTATGCTATTAACACTGACTATCTGATTCTCATTAATGAATATTTTGAAAGTTCTTAAAATTATGTGCCATGTTTGTAGATACATAGGAAAAGGATCATTCCTTTTGAGACTACAATCAAAGTACACCACATTGTGGCACTTTATTTCTGGGCAACATCTATGTTTTTGTTTTGTTTTGTTTTGTTTAGTTTGAGACAGAGTCTCATTTTGTTGCTTTCAGTAGACTGCAGTGGCATCATAGCTCACAACATCCTCAAACTCTCAAGCTCAAGCAATCTTCTTACCTCAACCTCCTGAGTAGCTGGGACTACTGACACCTGCCTCATGTCTGGTTATTTTTAGAGAAGGGGTCTCCCTCTTGCTCAGGCTGGTCTTGAACTCCTGAGCTCAAGGCACTTTGGCCTCTCAGAGTGCTCGGATTACAGGCGTGAGCCACGGCATCCAGCTTCATTTACGTTTTTCTGAGCACTTCACTCGTTAGAGTGGTTAAGAGTCAAGATTAAGAATATCAGGAGACTCGCTTGAGCCCAGGAGTTGGAGGTTGCTATGAGCTGTGATGCCATGGCACTCTACCCAGGGGGATAGCTTGAGGCTCTGTCTCAAAAAAAAAAAAAATTACAAAGAATACTGGGCTTCAGGAATTCCTTTAATATCCTGAGCATAAAATACCTACTTCAAGATGGTAATGTTTTATTCTCTTTCAATGTCATGAAAATTGGCAGGTACTGTTGGACCCTAGCCTGTTCCTAGCCAAGTTCATAAGCAGAAAATGATCATTTAATTCTTTTTTTTTTTTTTTTTGCCGTTTTTGGCCTGGGCTGGCTTTGAACCCACCACCTCCAGCATATGGGGCCGGTGCCCTACTCCTTGAGCCACAGGTGCTGCCCAATCATTTAATTCTTTGTCATATGCAAAACAAAGACCCTCATGAAAAAAAAATGCCTGTAAGTTTTTTATAAACTATTTTTGTACTTCAAATTTTGCTTGTGGGGTTTCCAGATGAATTGACTAGCTTTATTGATGGATAGTAACATTGCTTTTGGAATGCTTTTGAAAATGTTTCAGTCCTGGCCCTCTTCAGGTTTGAATACACTTATTAAAATTAAAGCTATTCATCACATTAATGCTCTACTGTCATTTATAGTTAAGAACTAGAATGTGTTCTATTTTCTTGGAAAAAGTAACAAGGTAAAATAGATGCTAGTACTGAGGCAAAGCATCACAGCCAGTATCCCCTAAAAGGGGCCAAGAGTATTGATAGGGAAAATTACATACAAAATATTTCACAAGCAAATGTTTGTGCTAAAACATGCTGCATTTCAGAATTAAAGTTGCTCATTATCCCCCTAAGAGGACAGTCCAGTATAAATACCAATATGTTTTTATTATTATTACAAGGTATAGAAGTAAAAGTAGAAAGAATGTTAAACTAAGAATTTTCATAAATTCTTTTGTTTTGTATCATCTAATGCAGTGGTCCTCAACCTGTGGGTTGTGACCCACAAGAGCTGTATTAAAGGCTTGCGGCATTAGGAAGGTTGAGAAGCACTTATCAGTGGCACACCACCACTTGTTCCAACCACAATTGTTTTCTGATAATTTAAGAATGTGCTGGTCTCTCTGGTTCTTCTATATATTTTTACTTGCTGTTTCTTAAATCTGGAATTGTGTTATTTCTTTCTTTTTTTTTTTTTTGTTAACCAGGGTGTATCCTTCTTGTTTTTAGGTCTCCTTTTGAATATAACCCCTCTGAGAAACCTTCTCTGATCATTTATAAAAAAAGTACCTCCACTGCAATCCCATTACTAGGCATCTAACAAAAAGAAAACCACTATTTTATTATAAGAACATTCACACTATATTTTTTTTAATTGAGACAGAGTCTCACTTTGTCACCCTCAGTAGAGCGCTGTGGCATCATAGCTCACAGCAACCTCCAAGTCTTGGGCTCAAGTGACTCTCTTGCCTCAGCCTCCCTAGTAGCTGGGACTATAGATGCCCACCACAACACTGGGCTACATTTTTTTGTTTGTTTACTAGGCCTGAGTTGGGTTCAAATCCACCCCCCAGAGCTGGTGACTGGCACCCATAGCAGTGAGCTACAGGCACCCAGCCTACACCAGATTGTTTATTGCAGCTCAGTTTACAATCACCAAGATGTAGAAACAACCTAAGTTTCCATCAACCTATGAATGGATTAATGAACTGTGATATATGCATACCATGGAATACTCTTCAGCCATAAAAATTTTATATCTTTTGTATTAACTTGGATAGAGTTGAAACACATTGTTCTTAGTATAGTATCATGAGAATGGAAAATCATGTATCCAATGTGCTCAATATTAATATGAAGCTAGTAGACAAACAAATGCATGCCCACACAAGAGAATAATTCAATTTGATTCAAGGGGTGGAGGAGGGGGAAGCGGGTAGAGAGTGGAGGTGGGAAGGGGATTGTGGTGCTCCCACCTAATGGGCACAATGTATATGGCACACCTCCCGGGTGAGGGGCAGAACTGCAACAGGGATTTTACCTAACAAATGCGAACACGTAATTGTCTGTACCCTCATAGTAGTCTGTAATTAAAAAAAAAAAACTTCCAATTTTATTTCCTATCACATAACACTTTTTGATTTTTTTTTTCCTTGAAAGTGCTTATCACAAGCTCTATTGTATTTGCAGTACCCTTTCTGGCTCTCCTACTAGAATGTAAGTTCCACAGGAAAGGAGACCTTGGAAATCTTCTTATTCACTGTTATATTCCCAGTGCCTGGCATTCAGAAGATATTATGTAAGTATTTATACACTGAATAAGCAAATTTTCCCCAATATCTACTATCCAAATGTCTAGGCATGTTGCTTAACCTCTTAGTGTCAAAATGTTCAGGTCTGGTTAAATATCTGAGACAGCCTACCTTAATATTCATCAGAAAGAATGCGGAAAAGACAATACGATAATTACATTGCAGCATGAGATGTGCTATGAGGATGGGCATGAGAGGCTATTAAGTATTACGGAAAATGTAGTTTACTGAAGGAATTATAGGACACACCAAAGAGGCTGTGATACTTGACATTCTTTCTCCATGATGTCTCTGATCATCCTCCTAGCTGAGGACTGCTATTTCTACTCTTTGTTTACATAGCATTTGATCTTTCCGTCCCTCCAGTATCTTCCAATGATTTCAGATCTGTGCCCAAATCTGTATGTAAACAAGTAAATATCTTGAATACAACAAGTTTCAACCACTGTAGAAGAAAATTTGATAACTAGCTGTTACTAATCCAGCGTGTCCAGAATGCCCACCATTATTTTCCCAGATAGATATTCTAATAAGTACAACTGGGCTCTGCGCCCGTAGTTCTGTGAGTAGGGTGCCCGTGACATACACGGAGGCTGGTGGGTTTGAGCTCAGGCCAGGCCTGCTAAACAATGACAACTGCAACCAAAAGATAGCCAGGCATTGTGGCAGGCACCTGTAGTCTCAGATACTTGGGAGGTTGAGGTAAGAAAATCGCTTAAATCCAAGAGTTTCAGGTTGCTGTGAGCTGTGACATCATAGCACTCTACCGAGGGCAACATAATGAGAGTCTGTCTCAAATAATAATAATAATAATAACAATAATAATAATGATAATCATAATGATAATGATAAATACAATTGTCAACATTTTGTTACATTGCTGGGTGGGTTTGTTTGTTCCTTTGTTCATTTTTGATCTAGAATATGCTAACCCTGACAGCCAGAGCTGTCATGAAAATAAAACAAATTCATACTTGTGGAAAAAACAATTTATTTAAATATTTACTTACCTAATACTATATGTTGCACACCATGCTAGATATTAAGCATAAAACAATGGTTCTACCCATGAACCCATAGGAAACTACAGAGTGCAATGACAAGTTAACTACGTGCATCAAATAATAACACATATATACTATCCAAATGACTATGACCATTAATTTGTTGGTAACTCTGAAATTCTGAAAACAGCAAATAAACAACAAACTTTTAATATAGTTTAGGTGTTATTTCAGAAAGAATTGCATGAGTCTTTGTCCAGTTGTTTATCATCTTCTGTTACTCAAAATTTTCAAATATTTCAGATGTAAGTCAAACATGACTTGGCTTAGAATAAAAGCCAGGTCCACAGCATTACTTGTATTTAGATAGCTCAGTCCTTTGAGTCTTCCCACCAACCCTGAAAGCAGTGCTCCCAGCATATCTGTCAAGTTCTCCCAAGGACCATTAGAAGAGAACCGTGCCACCTTGTCCTGTTCATCCAAATCCTACCAGAGGCTGATAGAAAATACAATATGGTAATTACACTGCAGTGAGAGAGATGCTATGAGAATGGGCGTGAGAGGCTATTGGAATATAGATAAAATGTCCCTCTGGTGAAATTGAAGAATCAGGAAGTCTTCTAGAAAATGATGGTTTTCCTTAGGTTCTTAGAGAATGATGTGAACCAGATGGAAAAAAAGACTGAATAAAGATATGAAAGGATTTCCACAAGTCAGAGAAAACATTATGTGAAATGGTCGCGAAATAAGAGAGCCATTGCAGTTAGTTTCATCATGGAGGTGAACTAATAGTAAATTATAAAAGAAAAAGAGTGGAACCAATGAGGTAGGCCAGAGTTCTGGGCACCTTATTCTTTAAGGAGTAAAAGAGCCATATAAAGGTTTCAAACACGTGAGGAGTGATTAATACCATTCAAGTTTATACAGAGAGGAAGAACAGAAGCAGAGAGAGACCAAGAGTTGGAACTTCTGCAGAAATCTATGATGATCTGGCCGAGGCTGATGGGAGGAGTAGAACAGCATAGAGGCTGAAGAGATATTCTGATAGAAGGAATAAGTTCTAATGTTAATAGCAGAGATAGGTGCTTACAGTTAATGACAATGTATTATATTTTTCTTTTTTTAATGATCAATTGAAAAATTTAAGAAAATATCAATAACCAAGCAGAAAATTTGAACATACAAATTATTTTTTATTAAATCATAATTGTCTACATTAATGCATGTATGGGGTACAATGTTCTGATTTTATATACAATTTGGAATGCTTACATCAAACTGGTTAACATAGATAGAAGAGCTGAAATGTACCCAATGCATATAAATGATAAATACTTCGGTGATGGATACTATGAAAAGAACTGACTTCATCATTACATATTCTATGCATGTACAAAAATTACACATGTGTCCCATAAATATGTACAAACTATAATGTATTTAAAAATACAAAGAGATTTTTCTAAGAGGAAACATAAACAGGGTGTTAAGACCCAGATACTAACCTCAGCTCCAGTATTTGCCAGTTAGGTAGCCTTGGCCATATTGCTTAATCTCTTCAAGTCTCAATTTCTGCATCTGGCCAATGAAAATGAGTTTTCCCATTCAACTCACAGGGTGGTGTGTATATAAAAGCATATATAAAGAGCTAAGTATGCATAAAACCTTCAAACCACAAATGCAAGGGATTATGAATTAGTTTTCTGAACCATGGTTTTTGTTGAATAATTATTTAATGCCCAACCAACCTTTACCGTCACATATTCTGTCACTTATTTCCCTTAATTCTGATGAAAATATTTACACTGAAAAACTTTTTTGAAAGTAAAAAAAACCAAAAAATCTCTTAAACTTCCAATGGATATTAGGCACAGAATAGCCATTTATTCAATGGACTTAGGAAGATAACAGAAAAAAATAACTGCAAAAGGAAAAGAAATCCCTAGGTAATTCTTAGAAAAATATACAAACACATTTATGTTTCCCTGTAATCATCTCCTAAACAGATATTCAACTTCACATCACGAAGAGTTCTGATATGAGAGTTCCCCATGATCCGCACTATGGAGAACAGAGGAATGAATCAGAGCTGCCACTCACCCTCAAGAAGACAAAACTCAGTGGAAATATAATACAAAAATGTATATTATTATAACACAAGATGAAAATAGAATGTGCCAATGAAAGGGATGTGCCCAGTGTGCCCAAGAGTAACTTGAATTCCAAGCAGAGTGTTACAGGAGATTATGATACACTGACCAAAGCAACCTCAGAAAGCCACAGGTTAGAATCCATAATGTGTCCCTTGTTGAATATGTGATCATGGCTGAATCACTTCAGTTCTATTATCTTAAGTTTCCTCATCAGTAAAATACACATGATAATAAAATCTTTGCCTCTTAAAATTTTGTGAGAATTCAATGAGAAAGCATAGCAAATTAGGCCTACATAAATCTGTAGTAAACATAACTTCAGCAAATGGTTCTTTTAGGCAGAAATATTTTCAAAAAATTAAATGTGTGTCCCTTCATCCTGTTTGGAGGGAAAAGTAGAGAATTGTAAATCCCTGTGTCATTAAAAATAATCTTCTACGCAGAGTGAGGATGACTCCAGAAATGTCCCACGATCACTCCAAACTAGTAAGCTGTCTTCACTTCAAAGCTTTGCCCTGGGCCTTCAACCAGCCTGGCTGGTTAGCTTAGCCAACAGTGCCTTTGAGATCATTTAGTAAACATAACATCAGAATAACAAAGTTCAGTGCTAGGCACTCAGTATATTCTCACGAAAACATTTTCGAGGGAACATAGTATTGCAACAGCCTAACTTGCGTAAAGAATTTTAAGGAGATTGTTTTTGCCAACATTATTTCCAATGTCATAGCAGGCCATTGACTGGGAGTGAGTCATAAGAAAAAAAATCTGAATACTTCTTTTCTACAGTATAATACCTATGCTATTAAAATCAAAAGCACTTATATCCAGCTGTTAAAAAAATGACCTGATCTTTCCTTCTTTGCAGTAATACATTAGTTTTAAAGAAGTATGATGAGGCTTCAGTAACTGCTGCTAAAGGTAAGATAAAATTAAACATCCTGCAACTTTTCATTTCTGTCATTGACCACAAGTGTAATCAGTTTTTTGTTCATGTCACTCAAACTGGCAAGTTAGGTAGAAATTCTTTTCTTAAAGTGGCATACATGATTAACTGAATAAACCCATGCATCTAAGTTTTAGTAATGCCACTAATTGAAACTTCAAAATGGCAGGCAGAATTTCTATCCTCTAAGGATCAACACTCAAATTGGCTATGAGAGAAAAAGAAAATGAGAAATTAAAAGTAAAACACACGGTCCTGCTATCGTAGTGATGTCAGAGTGGTTAAACAGAAGGAACCTGATGCCACATAGTCTTAGGTTCAAGTCTCAACTCTGTGACTTACTAGATTTATGATTTTTGGAAAAATTAACCTCTCTAAATCTCAGTTTTTCTTTCTTTATATTTTTAATGTTAAATGGTCAGTATATGCGGAGCAGTATAATGCCTATAAATGTGTAACTGAGTCACGTTGGTTGTTGCTACCTTTGGTATTACTATTAGCATCACCAGCAGCATTGTCAGTCCATTTATTGAAATCTCATGCCCCATTATGGCAGTCTGTAGTTAGTATTATTTTTTTAATGTCTGCATCAACCCCAAGAGTTGGACATCCTTACCCAGGCTCAGTAAGCAAAAGTTGTCAGGTGATTACCTGTGGATTCTAACTGGAGTTGAACAATAAAGCCTACATCGAACCCCCTGCAAGGCCCGTCTCAAATAAACGGAAGAAAAGATCACACATTATTCAGATGGACTGTCAGCAGTGAGGCATTTGCTGAGTGTCAGGATTAAATAAACTCTGACTCAATACTCAGACCAAGGCTATTCATGAAAACTGACAGATAATTCAGGGTTTTTCACTGATGGAAGCAAAGCCAGGAGCTATAGTAAAAGTGCTTATCATGCCGCTTTATGTACAGTGTCCATTTTGTAATGAAGACTCCCTATGCATAAAGTAATCAGATGTTTCTATTTTATGCTCATCACTCTTTTGCACCCTCCATGTCTGCCCCCATGTGGCTGTGGTCAAGAGCGCATAGGGCCCAATTATTTCCAACTCTAAGTATCAGAAGCTCCACCTACCTCAGGCTGACTTCAGGCATGGAACACACTTGGAATTCACAAACCAATACCCACTCCCAGGACTAGGATTCTGTGGGTTTCCTGAGCTCTGTAGCAATATGAGCAGTCAAGAAATGAAGGCAGAAGCCGATGACAAGAAAAAAATTGTGGCCCATAATGCAATTTCCATCTCTTCTAGAGGCATTCCGTTCTCCACACTCTGCCAGAGTTACCATTACCATACCCTAATCTGGCCATCTGAGTTTCTGTTTATTAACACTGTGTGGTTCCCTATTGCTTTCATGATACAGTAAAATATGATGACTCCAAGTGTGCCTTCTCATATTTATTTCCTATGATGCTCTTCACCTACCACATAGTATACCTTATAATCATGGCAAATTATAAATAATTCCCACGACATGAATGCATGTTTATGTGCCTTATATGTAATATTTCCACTGCTTGATGTGCCTTCCCACCCTTTGCCTATCTCATAGTGCCCTACATTTTCTTTAACCTCAAGTTCACTAATAATCTGAAGCGGCTCTTCTAGCCTGTGTGTTGCTCATCCTTTTTGAACTACAAAGTGGCACCTAGTAATGTATTTTAAAATTATTGTGCTTTACCTGTCCTTCCCTTTAATCACGTTATAAGCTTCTTTATTTATTTGAAATGTATGTTTTGTCCTTTGTGCTGATTATAAAGGTAATTCAAAATAGTTGTTAAAATGTTGAAAAATAGAGAAAAGAACATAGGGTAGATTTTGCATTCGACTTCATCACCCAGAGATAGTCAGTGTTAATATTTAAATATGTTTATGCTCACACAATCATAAACACATACATGCAAATCAAACAGTTCATGTGCAAAGAGCCTGGTAGAGAATGTATGGCACATTTAAGGGACTAAAATAATTTCAAAAGTCTGGAGAATGCAGAGAAAGAGGAATAGCACTGGATGTTAGTATTGAGCTGTAGCTTTCAAAGTCTCACTGTGACCTACAGCAAGAAATGCACTACATTTATAACTGAAACAAATGTTTAATGAAAAGTCTTTATTATGTGAGACGAACTCCAATATTTTCCTCTGTATTCTACTCTGACCATTTCCATTTTAAAAGGATATGCTGATCATGACAAGTAAATTGATTTCTCGACCTTACTAAGTTGAGTTCCAGCCATAGTCTGGAAAAACTGTGCTGTAGAAATAGTCAAAGGAAATGTTGACGACAAACCTGTATGCCATACTAATGAGCATAAAACATTACTCTGACTGCAAAGCAAGAGTACTAAATAGTTTTGAAATGATGACCCGACATGTGTATGTCATGATCAGATGTGGACTATGAGAAGAATGCTTGACTTCTCAGGGGGAATGGTTTGGTGGAAAGTAAGCACTGATGTTATGAGGCACATAGGTGGCAGTAAAAGAACCAAGAGTTGCACTAAAGTGATTGTAAAGACAGAAGTAAAGGGGTTCAAGACATTTCAAAAGACAGCCTCTTATTAGACACGTGTAGATGTGTAATCACAAAGGAGCAATCCAAAGTTCAAGCAAATCATAGTAGTCATGAAGAGGGAGGAGTCAAGATTCATTTCCAGATTTCTTGACTCAGAAGACGATGACATAATTTGCTAATATATGGAACCCTAGAGAAAGAATGTCTTTTTTTATTTGTTTTTGTTGGGGGGGGTGGAGGTGATGTCTAAATCAGTTTAATGTAAAGGACCTATGAGACAGTCAAAGGGGAAATCATTGAATGAATTGAAGCATTTAGACATTGGAGTCTAACACTAAGGGGCGATATCTAAAGAATTTTATACATGAAAAATAGATTCACCTCTGTGGAACAGAAGAACCAAACACAGAGGCTTATGCAAAAGTGGACATCATTTCTCTTTCATGTTGAAGGATGGAGATAGGTAGCTGAAGGCCAATGAGGGGGTCTTAGCATTATATGAGATCCAGACAGCTTTAACTTCTTGTCCACCAATCCTTTGGTGTGGATTTCATTTTGTTTGACATGCATTCATTCAGCTATTCCATCTGATAAGCAATAGAATGAAAGAAGTGGTTAGAAAGGAAAATCCTTTTAAAGACATTTCTGGGACGACACGCACACAACTACTGATTGTAGCTTATTGGTGGAAATGGAAGTTAGTATAATCATTTTGGAATAAGGTTTGACATTTTCTTAAAAAACTACACATACTTTGTATGATACAACATTCAGGCTTCCATGTGTTTACCCAAATAATCTGAAAATGCATCTTCACACAAAAAGTCTGCACACAGGTATTTATAGTAGCTTTATATGCCCAAACTTGGACAGAACCGAGATGCCTTTCAGTAGATAAATTGGTAAATATACTGTGGTACATTCAGAAAATGGAACATTATTTGACACAGAAAAGAAATGAGGTAGCCTGTCACAAAAAGACTTGAATGTGTATTGCTTAGTGAAAGAAACAAGTCTTAAAAGTCCACTTACTATCTGATTCCAACAATATTACATTTTTGAAAAGGCAAAAACTATGGAGACAGGAAAGATGAAAGGTAATGCATGGAGAAGTTTTAGGGCAGTGAAACCATTCTGTATGATACTAATGGATACAAGTCATTTATCCAAACCCATAGAATGCACAACACCAGCAGTGAATCTTTAAATAAACTATGAATTTTGAAAGATAACAATGTGTCAAAATAGGTACACTAATGATAACAGATGTATCACTCTGACACAGGATGTTGACAGTAAGTGAAGTTGTGCATGGAGTTGGGGAGGGCAGAAGGTATGTGACAACTCTAAGGAATTATATTCACTAATACTGTGATACTGATCAAGGGAAATTTTGTTAAAAGAAAGCTGGGAAGACTATCTAAAAAGTGGTTGGCATAAAGTTAAAAGAAAAATCGGAGAAAAGAGGGTGTTCAAGATTGTAAACAGGAACATGGAGCTATTTCCTGAGTCGATCTTACTAGCAGAAATCTATTTTTTAATTATTTCATATTAATTTGAGGGTGCATACAATTAGGTTACATCGTTTGCATTTATTAGGTAAAGTACAAGTTGTATTTTAGTTCTTCACATAAGAGATGTACCATTTACCTCTCCATTGTACCCATTACGTGGGAGCTCATTCACCATCTCCTATTCCCACCTTCTTAAATTTAACTGTTTCTTTCCTCACATGTGGGCCTATAGTAAGTCATCTATTAGCTTCAAATTAATGTTGAGTACATGGGTTGTTGGTTTTTCCTTTCTTGAGGTACTTTACTAAAGAGAATGCTCTCCAACTCCATCCAGGTAAATAACAAAAGTTGTAAAGTCTCTATCTTCTCATAGCTAAATAATATTCCATAGTGTGTGCATACCACAATTTATTCTACATTCATGGCTTGATGGGCACTTGAGTTGTTTCCACATCTTTGCAATTGTGAATTGAGCTGCTTTAAACATTTGAGTGTAAGTATCTTTATAGTTAATTTTTTTTTTAAATTTTCTTCTGGGTCAATACTTAGTAACAGGATTGCAGGAATAAATGGAATGTCTACTTTTAGCTCTTTGAGTATTCTCTATACTTCATTCCAAAAAGGCTGTATCTGTTTGAAATCCCACCAACAGTATACAAGTAAGTGTTCCCTTCTCTCCACACCCTTGTCAATATCTGCAGCCTTGGGACTTTATAATATGGGCTATTCTCATTGTGGTTTGGTGATATCTCAAGGTGGTTTTGATTTGAATTTCTCTGATGATTAGGGATGATGAGCATTTGTTATGTGTTCGTTGCCCATCCTTCTGTCTTCTTAGGAGAAGGTTCTGTTCATTTTTTTTTTTTTTTGCCTAGTGATTAATTGGACTGTTTGTTGTTTTCTTGTTGACTTTTTCGAGTTGTGTGTAGATTCTGGTTATTAGCCCTTTGTCAAATTCCTATGTATGTAAATATTTTCTTGTATTCTGCAGTTTGTCTATTCGCTTTGTTTTCTTGTGTCCTTAGAAGCTTTTAAGCTTGACTATGTCCCATTTGTTTATTGTTCATGCTACTGCAATTTTCCATGGGGTCTTCATGAAAATTTTCCCCAGGCCTATATCATTAACATGTTTTCCCTTAGAGAACCCTAAAGACTCAACTACAAGACTCTTGGAAGTCATCAAAAAATACAATAATGTCTCAGGATATAAAATCAATGTCCATAAGTTAGTTGCCCTTGTATACACCAACAACAG
The DNA here is from genome assembly GCA_963574575.1 of Galagoides demidoff. Lineage (NCBI taxonomy): Eukaryota > Metazoa > Chordata > Mammalia > Primates > Galagidae > Galagoides > Galagoides demidoff. The sequence goes on from CAUYQV010062690.1 coordinate 15,317, forward strand.
CCAAGATGAGGGGTGAATTAAGGACTCAACTCCCTTCACCATAGCCCCAAAGAAAAGGAAATACTTAGGAATATACCCAACAAAGGAGGTGAAGGACCTCTATAAAGAAAATTATGAAACCCTAAGAAAGAAAATAGCAGAGGACATTAACAATTGGGAGAACATACCATGCTCATGGCTGGGAAGAATCAACATTGTCAAAAGGTCTATACTTCCCGAGGTAATCTACAATTCAATGCCATCTCTGTTAAAATACCAACATCCTACTTTCAAGACTTGGAAAAAAATGATTCTGTGTTTTTTATGGAACCATAAAAAACCCTGTATAGCCATGGCAGTTCTTAGTAATAAAAACAAAGCTGGAGGCATCAGCATACCAGAGTTTATGCTGTACTACAAGGCCATAATGGTCAAGAAAGTATGGTACTGGCACAAAAATAAAGACATAGACATTTGGAATAGAATAGAAAACTGGGAAATGAAACCAACAACTTACAGGCACCTAATCTTTGATAAACCAAACAAGAACATACACTGGGGGAAAGACTCCCTGTTCAATAAATGGTGCTGGGAGAACTGGATATCCACATGTAAAAGACTGAAACTGGACCCACACCTCTCTCCACTCACAAAAATTAATTCAAGATGGATAAAGGAATTAAACTTAAGGCATGAAACAATAAAAATCCTCAAAGAAAGAATAGGAAAAACACTGGAAGATATCAGCCTGGGGAAAGACTTTATGAAGAAGACTGCCATGGCAATAGCAACACCACCAATAATAAACAAATGGGATTTAATTAAACTGAAAAGTTTCTATACAGCCAAGGAGACAATAGTCAAAGCAAATAGACAACCTACCCAATGGGAAAGGATATTTGCATATTTTGAATCAAACAAAAGCTTAATAAGTAGGATTTATACAGAACTTCAATTAATCCACAAGAAAAAAAAACAACAATCCCATACATCAATGGGGAAGAGAGATGAATAGAATCTTCTGTAAAGACGACAGACGAATGTCTAGCAAACACATGAAAAAATGCTCATCATCCCTAATTATTAGAGAAATGCAAATTAAAACCACCCTGAGATATCATCTAACCCCAGCGAGAATGGCCCACATCACACAATCTCAAAACTGCAGATGCCGCCACGGATGTGGAGAGAGAGGAACACTTTTACACTGCTGGTGGGACTGCAACCTAATACAACCATTTTGGAAGGAAATATGGAGAAACCTTAAAGAACTCAACCTAGACCTCTGTTTGATCTTGCAATTCCATTACTGGGCATCTATCCAGAAGAAAAAAAAAAAAAAAACTTTTATCATAAAGACACTTGTATTAGACTCAATTTACAATCGTAAAATGTGGAAACAGCCTAAATGCCCCTCATCCCAGGAATGGATTGGTAAGCTGTGGTATATGTATACCATGGAATACTATTTAGCCATTAAAAAAAAATGAAGATTTTACAGCATTCATATTAACCTGGAGGGAGGTGGAACACATTATTCTTAGTGAAGCATCACAGGAATGGAGAAGCACAAATCCTTTGTACTCAAAGTTTATAGGAGAATAATTCTTTTTTTTTTTTTTGAGACAGAGCCTCAAGCTGTCCCCCTGGGTAGAGTGCTATGGCATCACAGCTCACAGCAACCGCCAACTCCTGGGCTCAAGCGAGTCTCCTGCCTCCGCCTCCCAAGTAGCTGGGACCACAGGCACCCACCACAACGCCTGGCTATTTTTTGGTTGCAGCCATCATTGTTGTTTGCTGGGCCCGGGCTGGATTCGAACCCGCCACCTTAGGTGTATATGGCTGGCGCCTTAGCCACTTGAGCCACAGGCACCAACCCTATATGAGAATATTTAATGACAATTAATGACACGGTGGGGCATGGGGAAGGGGAGAGCAGACAGAGAGAGAAGGAGGGAGGGGTTGAAGGAAAGGAAAAGAAAAAAGAAAAGAAAAGAATGACTAATTCTCACATAAATTGGATTTAATTTTGACCAAAGTATATTACTTGAATATTATTTTTTAATTCAATATATTCAAAGTATATTACTTCAATATTAATTTTTTTTTTTTTTGTGACAGAGCCTCAAGCTGTCCCCCTGGGTAGAGGGCCATGGCATCACAGCTCACAGCAACCTCCAACTCCTGGGCTCAAGCAAGTCTCCTGCATCAGCCTCCCAAGTAGCTGGGACTACAGGCGCCCACCACAACACCCGGCCATTTTTTGGTTGCAGCCATCATTGTTGTTTGGCGGGCCCGGGCTGGGGAACCCGCCACTTTAGGTGTAGGTGGCTGGCGCCCTAGCCGATTGAGCCACAGTCGCCGAGCCAGGATGCAATATTCTAAACAACATATGTATTATTGTTAAAAATTAATATTGAAGGCAATAATACATATGTTGTTTAGAATATTGCATCCTGGCTCGGCGCCTGTGGCTCAATCAGCTAAGGCGCCAGCCACGTACACCTAAGGTGGCGGGTTCGAATCCCCAGCCCGGGCCTGCCAAACAACGATGGCTGCAACCAAAAAATGGCCAGGTGTTGTGGCCGGCACCTGTGGTCCCAGCTACTTGGGAGGCGGAGGCAGGTGACTCGCTTGAGCCCAGGAGTCGGAGGTTGCTATGAACTGTGATGCCATGGCACTCTACCCAGGGGGATAGCTTGAGGCTCCGTCTCAAAAAAAAAAAAAAATTGCATCCTCATTTAGAAGTGAAATATGTTTGTAATTTCCCTTTATAATATTACATTTTTTCCAATTTTAATATCAGGTATATCCAGATGAAATAGAATGATTTTGTAGTATTTCTTCTTTTTCTATTGTCTACAAGATTTGGCATGATCTGTTTTTTGAAATTATCTTTTATTTTTATTTATAAATATTAGTTGTCTATTTTTTGAGACTTTGGGAAAAAAGTAAGAAGTTAACTAATGACTCCATACTGAACCTCAGAGTCAGAGGGTTCTGATAGACATACTCTTTTTTTCTTTTGGGGGGGGCGGGGGCGGGGTTTGTACCCGCCACCTCCGGCATATGGGGCCAGTGCATGCTCCTTTGAGCCACAGGTGCTGCTCCCAGACATACTCTTTTTTATTTTTTATTTTTTTTTGAGATGGAGCCTCAAGCTATCCCCCTGGGTAGAGTGCCATGGCATCACAGCTCACAGCAACCTCCAACTCCTGGGCTCAAGCGAGTCTTCTGCCTCAGCCTCCCAACTAGCTGGGACCACAGGCGCCCGCCACAACACCCGGCCATTTTTTTTGGTTGCAGCCATCATTGTTGTTTGGCGGGCCCGGGCTGGGGATTCGAACCCGCCACCTTAGGTGTATGTGGCTGGCGCCTTACCCGCTTGAGCCACAGGCGCCGAGCCCCAAGACATACTCTTAACTGACTATGTGAATGTCACTTTTTTTGCATTATTATTATTATTGCTCAATATTTCATTGCAGCAGTCTGATTTCTTTTCTGAATGTACTTATCTTCGTTCGTTCTTTACGAGGTTTTTGTTTCTAGTCCTTAAACGTTGTTATTAAATTTTAAGCCTTTTTATTTTTGTGAAGGCAAAAAGTGGAAACCAAATGAAAACGTGTATGTATAGAGGAAAAAAAGAACCTGATACAGTGATTCTAAAGTTCACTGGGAAGAATAAATGGGCAAGAATTGGAAAGAAAAAAAGAAAAGCATTGGTTTGGAGCAGAGGGTGCTTATACTACCAGTTACTCAGAAACACTATAGACCATTGCAATTACAAAATTATGCAATAATTTAGGATAATAAAAGATACTATAAATAGAAAAAAATAAATGCATATATTACAAATCAGGCTTTGAAAATGTTCTGTTTTCTAGACAGCTCATTTAAGAATGAAATGTCAGTTTAGTAGCATGTACTTTTTAGGAATGAGTTTTACAGCAAACTGACATCCACTTTCAAGTAGAAATCAGGTAGTATCTGATATTAGTTTTTCACACTGTACTCTTTTAAATGTTATCAGATGGAGGGAGGATGAATGGTGAGATCACACCTATGGTGCATATTGCAAGGGTACATGTCAGATCTATTAAGTATAGAGTATAAATGTCATAACACAATAATTAAGTAAATGAGGTAAGAGATATATTAACCAGTACAATGTAAGCATTCCAATTGTACATGAAATCAGCACATTGTACCCCATAATGCATTAATTTAAAAATCTACCTCTTTATGATTTAAGATAAAGAAAAAATTAAAAAAAAAAAAAACAACTGTGCATCAGCTGGGTGCAGTGGTTCACACCTGTAATCCAGCACTCTGGGAGGCCAAGGCAGAAGGATTGCTTGAGCCGAGGAGTTTGAGGCTGCAGGGAGAGGCAGAGAGGCCTGTGATGATGCTATTGCACTCCAGCCCATGTGACAAGTGAGACTTTGTCTCGAGAAAAGGAAAAAAAAAAAAAAAAGACCCTATGAAGACTGAGGGGGAATTGACAGGTACGGAGTTAGAAAATAGTCTGCAAGCTATACAGTGAACAAAGGACTTTAGAATCTCAAAACTCAGTAGGCTGGATGTGCTGGCTCACACTTATAATATCAGCACTCTTGGAGGTCAAGGTGGGTGGATTGCCTGAGTTCACTGGTTCAAGACCAGCCTGAGCAAGACAGAGACCTCATCTGTAAAAATAGCCAGCTGTTATGATAGGTGCCTGTAGCCCCAGCTACTCGAGAGGCTGAGGCAACAGAATTACTTGAGCCCAAGAGTTGAGGTTGTTGTGAGCTGTGATGCCACAGCACTCTATTGAGGGTGACAAAGTGAGATTCTGTCTCAAAAAAATAAAAAGAAATCTCAAAACTCCCTAGTAAAAAAGAAATAATTGCAGGCATGGTGGCTCATGCCAGTAATCCTAGCACTCTAGGAGACCTAGACAGGTGGATTGCCTGAGCTCAGGAGTTTGAGACCAGCCTGACCAAGAGCAAGTACCCCTCTCTACAAAAAATAGAAAAAATGGGCAGTGCCTGTGGCTCAATGAGTAGGGCACCAGCCCCATATACTGAGGGTGGTGGGTTGAAACCTGACCCCAGCCGAACTGCAACAACAACAAAAATAGCCAGGTGTTGTGGCAGGCGCCTGTAGTCCCAGCTACTCGGAAGGCTAAGGCAAGAGAATGGCCTAAGCCCAGGAGTTAGAGGTTGCTGTGAGCTGTGTGACACCAGGGCACTATACCGGTACTGGGGGTTATAAAGTAAAACTCTGTCTCCACAAAAAAAAAAAAAAAAAAAGGCTCAGCGCCTGTGGCTCAAGTGGCTAAGGTGCCAGCCACATACACCTAAGGTGGCGGGTTCGAATCCAGCCTGGGCCCGCCAAACAACAATGACAGCTGCAACAAAAAAATAGCCAAGCGTTGTGGCGGGCGCCTATGGTCCCAGCTACTTGGGAGGCGGAGGCAGGAGACTCGCTTGAGCCTAGGAGTTGGAGTTTGCTGTGAGCTGTGATGCCACAGCACTCTACCCAGGGTGACATCTTGAGGCTCTGTCTCAAAAAAAAAAAAAAAAAAGCCAGGGGTTGTGGGTGGGCACCGCCTATAGTCCTAGCTACTTGGGAGGCTGAGGGAGGAGGATCACTTGAATCCAGGAGTTTGAGGCTTCTGTGAGCTATCACGCCAGGGCACTCCGCCCTTGATACTCTGTTTCAAAGAAATAAACAATAAAAACTTAAAACATGCTGTTTCAAAGTGGCTGGTACAGAATTTGTGGGGGGGGAAAGCCCAGAGAGGGTGCCCCTCTGACCGTCGCACAGAAATAGTAGCACAAACAAATAATATTTACTTTTGCCTGTTTCCTCTCCTGATCTGCTTATCTCACTGGATCTAAGCATTTTCTGTGCTCCCTTCAACCCCTTTGCGGCTCATACTATCCACCTCACCTGGCCGCCACCCACCCTCACAACCCCCAGTCCACCCTGAGCGCTGAACCCATCCATTTTGCAGATGCCACGTCTCTATACGGCCTCCCTAGTGCCCTCTTCCAGACTTAAGGGACAGCTTCTTGGTAACACTGGGATATTTTGCTGGTATAATGGCATTTTGGTTTTAAATGGGTATAAAAAACCATTTACAAAAATACATGGAAGTTGGCTCGGAGCCTGTGGCTCAATCGGCTAAGGCGCCAGTCACGTACACCTAAGGTGGTGGGTTCGAATCCCCAGCCCGGGCCCGCCAAACAAGGATGGCTGCAACCAAAAAATGGCCGGGCGTTGTGGCGGGCGCCTGTGGTCCTAGCTACTTGGGAGGTGGAGGCAGGAGACTCGCTTGAGCCCAGGAGTTGGAGGTGGCTATGAGCTGTGATGCCATGGCACTCTACCCAGGGGGATAGCTTGAGGCTCCGTCTCAAAAAAAAAAAAAAAAAAAAATACATGGAAGTTAATAGGTGCAGTGGCTCACACCTGTAATCTCAGCACTTGGGCAGCTGAGG
>CAUYQV010062691.1:0-13115 GCA_963574575.1 Galagoides demidoff
ATCAAATGTTTATTTGCCAGTTACTCAGACCAGTTTTTGTCTAATTTCTTTATTTTGCTATTAGGAAAATGGCAAAGAGAAGCAAGATATATATTAATTGGTTAAGTCATTCCTAAATACTCTTGTGAATCTAAAACTGGGCAAGGGACTGTGCGAATCACCTAATTATTTAAAACCTGTGTGGGACAAACTCTACCTAGGGACACGCCATAAAAGGAGCTAGTGACATTAAAAAGACTGTGGTTGAACACACACAAGGAAGATCCAATTACTTAAAAAAATTACTGACATAAGATGACTTTCACTACTGTGTTTGGTTATAATGAGAAGTGACATTTTCAGCATTTTTAAGAGCCTTCCAAGTGCCAGAGGCATTGTTCAGAAAACTAGAATATCCGTGCTTTTGAATAACTGCTGTGGGACTTTATTTAGCAAAAAAGCCCCTAAACCCTAACGACAATGCCAGCTTGGTATTTACATTTCACATAAAAGAACCCAAAACGAAGGGAATCTACTGCAAATCTTTGCACATTTTTTGGTTTGTTTTTTGCCTGGAAAAGGCGCATGTTTAGTTCAGACAGCTTAACGCACTTTGATTTGTTTCCGAGGCATCTATTCTGTCTTGGTGAAAGCATAGCTGAATGAGGATTCTCGGGTCACAGAGTATGATTTATTTATGTTCTGGAGCATCGCCACTAGGGCTCACATTTCCATTAAAAACTCTAAGATCGGTGGGAGAAAGGGACAGATACTCTCAAGTCCATTGTGCTGGTGTTGATGGGATTTTGGCATTTTTAACAGTCATACAGAAAAATAGCCTGAATTTAGGTACTTTGGCACAGGAGCTAGTAAGTATATTTTAAAGATGTTTATAGTCCTCATTTATACATATGGCGAAAGAATAGTTAATAATATGAGAAAATGTTCATGTTACTTTGTTTAGTAAAAAAAGATATTTAAAAAGAGCATGAACTATATGAGCCTAATTAGGTTAAGAAGAAAATCTATATGTATAGAAAAAATTAGGAAGCAATGCATCATAATTTCATTATTTTCTCTGTGACTCAGTTTTTTTCTTTCTTCCTTCCCTCCCCTCCTCTCCCTTCTCCTCTCCTCTCCTCCCCTCTCTCCCTTTCTTTTCTTTCTTTTTTTGATAGAGTCTCATTTGTCACCCTAGATAGAGTGCTATGGCATCATAGCTCACAGCAACTTCAAATTCTTGGGCTCAAGCAATCCTCTCGACCACTTTCTTTGTTTTAAGAATGAACACGATTTGCTCGGTGTCTGTGGCTCAAGCAACTAAGGCGCCAGCCACATACACCTGAGCTGGCGGGTTTAAATCCAGCCTGGGCCTGCCAAACAACAATGACGGCTGCGACCAAAAAATAGCCAGGCACTGTAGCAGGCACCTGTAGTCCCAGCTACTTGGGAGGCTGGAGGCAGGAAAATCGCTTGAGCCCAGGAGTTGGAGGTTGCTGTGAGCTGTGATGCCACAGCACTCTACCCAGGGCAATAGCTTGAGGCTCTGTCTCAAAAAAAAAGAAAGAAATGAGCGTGATAATAGGACCTATTTCGTGTGTTTTGTTATAAAGATTAAGTGAAGTAATAGTTATGAAGTGACTAGAACAGTGGCTAGCAGAAATGGTAGCTATTATCGTTTTTTTATTGCTGTATGTTTTATAGGTCTTATTTCTTTTGTTCTCTTCCTTTATTTTCCTCGTCTTCTACAATCAACTTTGATTTTGTGATTGAGTTGTTTTGAAAATACTGTATGTTATGTATTGGTAGGATTTTTTAGTTCCCAAACTCTGTCATCCCGACACTAGAAGAGCAGGCCTAGCCTGTCACTCTCCTTTGCAGTGCGTACTGAACCGCAGTGCTTAATTATCTGTTGGAGAGGTGTCTTTCCCAGGAAGCCTCCCTGGGTGAGGCCGTGCTGGTCTTTCCGATTTTCCTGTTCTGAGTCAGTGCTCAATCAATATTTGTTAAGTGAATGAAGGTTAAATGTGTTTAAAGCAATTCGTAGTCACTGTGTGGATTCGTTTTATGTGTTACATCATTTAATAATATTATCCCTTAAAAAACCGAGCGAGCTCATGACAAGCATTTAGTGCCTACTAGAGTCAGGATTTGAACCCTGGTAATTTTACTAAAGTGTATTGCCTCTTATGGGAAAGCGAGGATAAGTGATCAAAGCAATACAAGGCAAGGAATTACATCAATAATATAGGCCCTCTTTGAAATGTTTATTGAGATTAAAAAAAATAAAACTAAGAGGAACAAAAAAAGACTCCGTGGGCCATCTAGCACGCTTTGGGTTTGTGTTTGTACACATACCAAATGCTCTCCTTAGAATTTTGCAAACAAATCCTTTTCATTTGTGTCAAATTTATTCTTCTATGTATTTGCTTATCTCTTTGTATGCCTTCTCCTTCATAAAATAAAATTAAGAAAATAATTTTCTTCATTAATTTACTGCATGCTTTCTATTCAGAGGGAGGAGAGCTTTTAAACTAATCATAATCTAAAGTGTTACCAGAAAGACAAACTGCTCCATAGAGCACAGTTTCTTGCCCAATGTCTAAATGATTACACTTAGTGGCTGGCATCCAGCTTGAATGTGAAATCTGTGGTTAATGTCTCACTTCCATTCCTATCCCATTGTTTCTTGTCTTTTCTCCTGACTTTCATGAACAGGGGCGTGGCAGAGTCTACGTCTCATCATGAACTCCTAACTCTGAAAACAGATTTCCTCAAAGAGATGGGACTTTAGCTGATGATTAATTCTTCTTATCCTAGACCTGGACCATAGGTGCTAATGCCTCAAATGCAAAACTTGAAAGTGTGTTCTCAATGAGAAGCTTTTCTTACACTAAACTGGGAGTTGTTTTCTTTGTTTCTTTTCTTCTTTTCTTCCCTCCCTTCTCCTGTTCCCTCCCTCCTTTCCCTCTTTCTACTATTCGCAAATTTAGGCAGCCTCAATAAATAGTTTATCTAATGATTGACAAATTGCTGAAAAAATTAGAGAGGTTCGGAGAATCCCATCCCTGTCATTATGCTTCTGTGTATTTTCACTGTGGCTCTAGTGTCATTAAGGAGGAAGCCTTTCACGAGAAATCATACGGTCTGGATTCCAGTTCTGACTCCATGTCTGAATGATTCTGCCTCCTCATCTTTAAACTAATGGAATTAGAAATCAAAGAACACTTTCAGCTCCAAACCCTTCTAGTTTTACTGTATATCATGGCGTGTGTATGCGGGTACAAGATGACAATGTCAGGATTAATGCTTTACAAAAATAATAAGTGACATGGAGCCTATAATTTTTTCTACTTTCCCTTCTACTTTGCTTTGTTGTAAACATTTGGGGGATGGTGTAGCAGTGGTGGAAAGAGGAGGATACTGTGAGAGAATATAATTTAATTTATCTTCTGGCACTCTTGGTTAACAATTTCTAATTAGGAAAGCAGAGGTGGTATTTAGTAGCGGGCTTTATAGATTCAAACCTAATTTGTGTGTCAGATGTAATTTAGATGATTTCAGACTGTCGATATGAAATGGGGTTTTGGTGGACCTTAATGAAAGAAGTGTGAGGTCTATTTTGCAGAATTTTTCAGTCCATAGAACTAAGATTTATATGGGGCAAGGACTAAAGAACATACGTATAAGGGTTCTCTGTGGAGAAATCAGCTGTTAATCCCCTGTCCTCACTGGACAAGACTTTCCTTATTGTTCCAGGAGGCTTGGTCTGCACCTCTGTATTATGGCCGTTTCCTGCGTGATAAGAAATGACACATATTAGCTGCTTTGAGCAAGTCTCTTGTCTGTTTATTCACTGTGATCTCACCCATAGACAACTGCACAAGTTAATAAACTTGAGGAGATGAGTTTTGCAGTGGACTGACTTCTCAAACATAGTATTTTCTTTAACTTGGGTAAATACACCTATCCATTAGTTAGAAACTTCTAAAAATGTAAAAGTTTGTGATGAGGATAATGGAGACTGTTATTAATAATGTATATATTTAATGAATGCTACAGTACTATCATTAACTTTAAGAGTCTAGGACCTTATAAACTCTAACTTTGTCTTTTATGCTCATCTTCGCCTCCTCTCTTTCCCAGCTGGGATTTCTCTCTTTCTTTCTTTCTTTTTTTTTTTTTTTTTGAGACAGAGTCTCACTGTGTCACCCTGGGTAGAGTGCCGTGGGGTCACAGCTCACAGCAACCTCAAACTCCTGGGCCTAAGTGATTCTCCTGCCTCAGCCTCCCAAGTAGCTGGGACTACAGGTGCCCACCACAATGCCTGGCCATTTTTTGGTTGTAGTTGTCATTGTTGTTTGGCAGGCCCAGGATGGATTTGAACCCGCCAGCTCCAGTATGTGGCTGGTGCCCTAGCTGCTGAGCTACAGGCACCAAGCCCCAGCTAGGATTTCTGAATGAGTGGATCCCTGAGGTTTGATGAGCTGGGTAGTTGCTTGCCCATGGGAATTGGAAAATGATTCCAAGGTTAAGGTTTGGCATAGAAAAAAGAAATGAAAAGACTAGCTTGTTTGTAGTAAAAAAAATCTGAGTCGGATAACAGAATAAAAATATGGCTTGTAGTGGAGATAAGAGGGCAGGGGGTGGGGGTGTGTGTGTGACATAGTCGTCAGTAGACTGATGAGGATAATATGTTACCTTTAAGGAAAAATATGATCTCACTTTCTTTCTCAGGGCTGATTATCTTTAGGAAAAAGTACCTTGCCAAAAAAGGTAGTGCTATCGTGAGAGCTGACTTCAGTGTGTTAACCAAGAATTTATCCAAGTTATTACATAATATTTAAGTGACTGTGTAGCAGTTAGAATAGTCTAGGTTATGCTGCAGTAACAAATATCTCCTAACCTTACTCCTTACAAAGATGCATCTCCTGTTTACACCCCACGTATATCTTGGGTTGTTCCAGGCTTTGCTCCATGCTGTTCTCATTTGAGTCATAGCCTGGCAGAGCTTTCACTGTCTGAAATATTGCTGCCTGTCATGGCAGTGGGGATAAACATAGTGAAATGTGTTCTGAGTGTGGAAGATTTCTCCCTGGAAGTGATTAATGTTACTTCTACTCACACTTCACTGGCCAAAGAAAGTATCGGAAAGGACTGTCTTATCTTGTGCCTAGTAGGAAGAGAACCAGAAATACTGGTGAACTGCACCAATCACAACCAAGAGTGAATAATATTTACAAAAGAATAAATAATATTTCTAACTATTTGGTATTAAAATTTTAAAAGTAATAATTAGTTAAAATAAAATGGATATAGTGACTCATCACAAAAAATTGTTAATATATCCCTGGATTAGAACTACCATTTCTAGTTGGTAATTATGTGGCAATTACTCTAAGAAGTGTACCTAAGAATTCACCCAGGAGTATCAGTTTGAGGAACCTTGAGAACTTCAGAAGAAACTGAAGTTCTATTTTTTAATATATTAATTGCACATTATCACTGCAAAAGAAAAATTTCTTTTTTACTGGATAAAATAATTCAACATGAATGTATTTATAGACATGGGCCCTCTCTTGCAAAGAATGCAGTCTAACAGATTCCAGTTGGAGAGACACTATGATATAATCTCCATAATAAATGATGGCTGTGCTATAGTAGCCCATTTTACAGATGAGAAACCAAGTATCTAAGAGATTAAGTCACATTCCTGAAGTTGCACAGCTCAGAAGTAACAGAGCTTTGCCTGGAAACCATGCTTCTTTGACCTCAGAGAGTCTGGTCTCATCTGTATATGCTCCAATAATCACAGCACAGAGGAATATCTGAGCACTGGGCGGTTCAGGAGATGACTAGGAGACAGTGCAGCTGGGTCAGCTGGACCCAGGAGAAGAGACGTGATGTTATGTAGCATAACTGTAGCAGTTATGCTCCCATATTCTTACCGGAACAAGGAAGGGATTTTTACATTAGTGATTTTCTGGGCTTTGGCTACAGAAGCCCAGTTATTGTTGTTTTCCTTGAACTTTGAGAGGGGCTTTGAGACTAGGAGCCAGGAATATGCTAGAAGATGAACACCAGAGCACTTCCTGGAAAGGAGCCCTTGCCCACGGAGTTGGCCTCCTGATGCCTAGATGTGGTGGGCAGAGGGTGGGGCCAGCTTTTATGAGCCTGAGCATTGTTTAATGAAAGGCTGAGTAATGGGGCAGTGCCTGTAGCTCAAGGAGTAGGGCGCCAGCCCCATATGCTGGAGGTGGTGGGTTCAAATCCAGCCCTGACCAAAAACTGCAAAAAGAAAAAAAGAAAGGCTGAGTAATATTATAAGGCTTCCACTTGCCCTGAGTGCCCTAAGTCAGAACAAATGTGTAGATGGCAGGGGCCTGTGAGGATGCTTGTAAATTGAAGACTATCTATAATTTCATTAAGCCACAGACAGCTAATGGACCTTTAAAGGAGTGTTTAAATCAAATCACCAGGCGAGGAGGATGGAACCTGGGAGAATTAGAAAGCAAACATGGTGACATTCTCTGTCAAACCAATGCGGCTGTCCATTATTCACTGGTTTCTAACTCATAAATAAATTAAGTCTATACAGCAAACTGGGAATATAATAGATCAACTAAACTTGAAATTCATAACCATAAAAATCTAATTTTCATTACTAGTGACAGGTACTTATGCAGATTTTTTTTATTGAATCCTCATAACTTTATGAGACAGGTATTATTATTCTATTTTCTAAAGAGATTACATAATTTCCCCAAAGTTATAAAGCTAGAACGTAGCGGTGCTCACCTTCAACCATCTGCTTTCTTTTGAAAGATACTTCCTTAGGTAATTGTGTTCAATGGATTGATTATTCTTTCAAGAATAACGTCTTTTTTGAGTCTCCACTCAGTCTGCCTTTTCTAGACTTTTCCCAGTTAACCCTGGTACAAACCTGATGTGGAAGCAAATTAGTATTACTTTCTCTTGCCCGATTCGTTCTTGGGAATGAGTATTGCGTGCTTGGCACGTCCATATTATCTTCACATAATATTTTATGCTCTTCGGGGGTGGTAATAACTCCCATTATTCTTAACATGGTGCTTTTCAATTAATGGCTGATTTTATGAAATGTAGTTATTTTATGGTTAGGCAATTTATGTAGCTCATTAAGAGATGACATATGCCCAAGTTTTATTAAAAATCTTTGCTTTGGGATCCTGCCGTCACATAAGGTGCTTATAGTTTGTTCTGAGCTGTGCCAAAAAATGACTAGAATTATTTACTGATGTTTTCATAGCCTTAAAATACGGAAAAGAGAAGCAGGCAGGCATCTGGAGCAAAGTCGCCAAGGGGAGATGACTGAAATTTGCACAAAGGTCATAATTTTATTGTTTCCAGATAATGAAAAAGTACATATTTAACATAGATGTCATACTGATAAAATTCAAAATAAGTGAGTGCAGCCTACAGTAGCTACCCAGAGAGCCAGGGGGAAGGGACGGAAGGCAAAGTCTCAGACTTGGGTTCCCATCCAGATGCTCTCACTTGCAGCTGTGTTACCTTGAGCAACCTCAGGCTGTTTGAGGGGCCGGCCGCTGCCTTTGCCTATTACAAAAAATTAGCAGCTTAAGGAAGGTATACAGATGACCAATAAATAGATATACATGTGTGTGTGTGTGTGTGTGTGTGTATTTCAAGATTTATCTCAAACATGTCTGCTTTCTACTTATAGTTCATTTGTGACAATTGTCATAAAATTTTAACTATTTGGATTAACACTGAGTGTGGTTTTTTGGTGTGTGTGTAGTGGCATAATAAGAACAGGAATTCATGGTTAAAGCTAGGTGGGCCCTGATGAAGGAAGAGACAGATGGACCAATGAGCCAGAGTAGAATCCAGAAAGAAACCCAATTAGGCTGCCTTGATTCAACGAAGGGGTTGTTCACAGGAAACAGCTTTTCTGACAACATTTCGTTCAAGGAAGCTCTGCCATCTCTCTCTCTCTCTCTTTTTTTTTTTTTTTTGCAGTTTTCGGCCGGGGCTGGGTTGGAACCTACCACCTCCAGCATATGGGGCCGGCGCCCTACTCCTCGAGCCACAGGCGCCACCCCTCTGCCATCTCCTTTTACCAGCCCTGGATATCATCTGAAGTCATCCCATAGCTTTTAATCACTTTTGTGTAATCAAATGGCTTCATGGGCAGATACTAAAAATTCTGGGCCACATCTAACTTTATTCTCATGTCCAGTTTAAAGGCTGTGTCTTCTTTTCGCTCAGGTCTGACCTGTGATTGACTCTGGAACCAAGAGGGGGTCGGAGGAGTGTGGTCTATTTTTATCACTCTTCTTACCCCATGTTCTCCTCACTTTTTAGATCTTCTAGGATTTAGAGCAGCGTTTTTTGATCTTTTTTTTTTTTATCTCACGGCACACTTGACCCTATAGTTAAACTTCCGTGGCACACTTAAATTATGTTGATCAAAAAAAAAAAAAGAGTGAAGAAAAGAATATACTTATTGTGCCTTGAACTTCTTTCAAAAATAATTTAGTTAATGATCTTTAAAAGTTTTACAACTCAGGGCAGTGCCTATGGCTCAAGGAGTAGGGCACTGGCCCCAAATACTAGAGCGGGCGGGTTCAAACCTGGCCCTGGCCAAAAAAGTTTTACGACTCACCTAAGATGCACTCAGGGCCCACCAGGCTGTGTGGCACATGGGTTGAAAAATCACTGGAGACGTTTTCTAATCACATAGAGAACGAGGATAGTGAATAGAAAAACGAAGGTAAAGGCATTTCACCTATTCCCGGTGGCTTTCTTGGCTGTCAAATGTCCTCCTCATTTTTGGTATGCAGCCGGCATCTTTTGTGAGGCCACTGGAGTTCTTTGAAGGTCTCAAGCAGGATTTGTCCACTTAGAGTCCCTTTTAGAGCTCTCCTCATCCCAGGGGTTTTGCACTAGTTGTATCTCCCACCACTTCCTCCTGGGGCCTTTGCCCCGGCAGGGAGCAACCCTCTTGGGCTGTGCTCTCCAGGGCAGATGATGTAAGCCTACAGATCTGCTCCAATCCAGGTTCACTGTTTCATCTCGAAAGAGGAGACTAATATCTCCCCAGCTGGTTAACACTTGCAAACATCTCCAACGTGGTTGTTTGGTACCTTCATTTCCTACATGGACTTAGAAAAACCACCATGAGCATTCTCTCTTTTTTTTTTTTTTTTGAGACGGAGCCTCAAGCTATGCCCCTGGGTAGAGTGCCATGGCATCACAGCTCATAGCAACCTCCAACACCTGGGCTCAAGTGAGTCTCCTGCCTCCGCCTCCCAAGTAGCTGGGACCACAGTCGCCCGCCACGCCTGTCCATTTTTTGGTTGCAGCCATCATTGTTGTTTGGCGGGCCCGGGCTGAGGATTCGAACCCGCCACCTTAGGTGTACCTGCCTGGTGCCTTAGCTGATTGAGCCACAGGCGCCGAGCCTGAGCATTCTCTTCATAAAATTCCCTTTGAATAATCAGTCTTCCTAATGAATCTATAAGCTTCTCTAACAAGAGATAGGTTTATGTAATATATTCACTAGCCAAGTTTTGCAATCTTTAAATTACTATGAGATTGTAGAGCTATTGATTATTTTTAGGATTAATGTGGATGTTGGTGACCTCTTGCTTCAGTTTGGGACTTGAGCTTAAATTCTGGGCCAAGACAAATAATTTTATTCCATATTCTCAAACATAATGGAATATGTTGGGGAAAGATTTTTCTAAATGATACTGAGATATCTTACTAACCATTTGGAACAAAATAGTTGCTCTCTATGTCAATATCACATGTGAAAATAAATCTGAGATGGATTAAAAATTAAAATGCAAAATAAAACTGATAAAAATACTAGAGAAAACATGATATTGTCACCTTGATCTGAGTAGCTGGGACTACAAGCTCCTGCCACAATGCCCGGCCAGTTTTTTCTCTTTTTAGTAGAGATGGTTATTCAGGCTGGTCTTGAACTCTTTAGCTTAAGCAATGCACCCTCCTCAGCCTCCCAGAGTACTAGGATTATAGGCGTGAGCCACCTCGCCCAGCTCCATCCAGTGCATATTTAGTGCTTGGCAATGTTAGACTCTTAAGTGTTTGTTGAATAAGAGTGTTAATAAATAGGCAGTGCCTGTAGCTCAGTGACTAGCGCTGGCCATATACACGGGGGCTGGCGGGTTCGAACCCAGCCTAGGCTTGCTAAACAATAATGACAACAACAACCAAAAAATACCCAGGCGTTGCGGTGGGTGCCTGTAGTCCCAACTACTCGGGAGGCTGAGGCAATAGAATCACTTGAGCCCAAGAGTTTGAAATTGCTGTGAGCTGTGATGCCACAGCACTCTACCACGAGTGACAAAGTGAGACTCTGTCGCAAAAAAAAGAAAAAAAAGTGTTAATAAATTAAGAAGAATTAACAGAAAGCAAATTGAAGCAATTACATGTAATAATTACCTAGAGTACTGGAAAAAGTGAAAAAAATCAAAATGCTTAGCATGAGTGACTATGTAATCTCATTCTTGGAGGTGAATATTAGCACAACATTGATGCAAAAAAATTTGATAATTTAAATCAAATTTTAAAGCACACTTCTTTTTAATTGACTAATTCCATGTTTGGAAATTTATCCTAAGAATTATTGAACAAGTATCCAAAGATACAATTGGTTGTTTATCAAAGTATTACTTATGATAGGAAACAATTATTAGCAAATGAAATACCTATTAAGAAATAGGAAGTTGACCTTTTAAATAGTGTATTTCAACTTTCTCTATTAGGGAAAAGTATGTATAAAACAAAATTTACCATTTTGCCTATTTTTAAGTGTGCAGTTCAGTGATATACTCACACTGTTGTAATATCAGAGCTTGTAAAGAAATACATGCAGTGTGAAATGTATCTTTGGTTACACATTTTTGTTGCAAATGATTTTTCTATTTTGTTATTACCTCATTAACAAAGTTAAAGGAAGATAATTCAAGATTTATGGCCAAAGGAAATTAACTGGCTAGATACCTGACTGACTTTTCATCTTGCTTCTTGAGGAATAAGTGAGCTCAGAACTCTATTCCTCAGGCAAAGTGATTCCTATTAATTTGCAAACAAACAAAAATGCCAGTAGAAAATATGGTGTCTCTGTACATTGGAATAAAATTATCAATCTTAAAACATATGAACGGCTGTTTGATTTCTTGGTCTTTTGGAGGAAAAAGCATTTTTTTTTGCAGTTTTTGGCCGGAGCTGCGTTTGAATCTGCCACCTCTGGCATATGGGGCTGGCTTTTGAGCTATTGCTACTGATCAGGAAAAAGCATCCTTTTTTTTTTTTAGAGACAGAGTCTCACTTTTTCGCCCTTGGTAGAGTGCTGTGACGTCACAGCTCACAGCAACCCCCAGCTCTTGGGCTTAGGCGATTCACTTGCCTCAGCCTCCCAAATAGCTGGGACTACAGGCGCCGACCATGATGCCCAGTTATTTTTTTTTCTTTTTTGCAGTTTTTGGCCTGGACTGGGTTTGAACTGGCCACCTCCAGCATATGGGGCCAGCGCCCTACTCCTTTGAGCCACAGGCACCACCCATGGCTGTTTTTTTTTGTTGTTATTGTTGCAGTTTGGCTGGGCCAGGTTTGAACCCACCACTCTCGGTATATGGGGCCAGCGCCCTACTCATTGAGCCACAGCGCCACCCAAAAGCATCTTTTTTAAATGCCAATAAAAGGTATCTTCAGTGCCAGGTTTGGTGCTTTACACCTGTAATTCCAGAATTTTGCAAGGCCAAGGTGAAGGGATCACTTGTGGCTAGGAGTTCAAGATCAGCTTTAGTAACATGGCGAGACCCGTCTCTACTGAAAGGAGAAAAATTAGCTGGTTGTGATGGCTTGTGCCTGTAGTCCCAGCTACTCCGGAGGCTGGGGCAAGAGGATAATTTGAGCCCAGGAATTTCAGGATACAGTGAGCTATGATCAGGTCACTGAACTCTAGCCTGGGTGACAGAGAAAGACCCTATCTCTGAAAAAAAAATTATGATAAACAAATATTTTCTACACGTTACTATTATAATAATTATTGTACTGCATTAAATACTAACAATAAGGCCTTTTCTGTGTCCTAGTCCTGTAAGCTCTTTTGGAAGAACAATCACCCTGGTGAGAAGGTACTAGATTAGTATGAGCAAAACCCCCCAAGGCATCAACGTTTTACATTTAACGATGGCTTTTTAGTTTTATTTTCCCTAGGGTTGCGCTCTCTACTATGTGTTTTCATACTTCCCCTTTGAATTACGTCAACATTTGTAGGTGCCTTGTAGTTTTCCAATACCTTATATATATATATATATATATATATATATATACATTTATTATATAGTTAGAGTTTTTTAGGAATCCTTATAAGTTGAGAAGAGGGGACACTGTCCGTTGAGTTTTATAGTTTGAGATATTTAACTTTCTTGAGGTTATTAGTGGAGCTCGATTAGGAAATTGATATTTCTTAAAACATTCAAACAACCCAATGGTAGTCACTGAAAATGGTGTTATGTTTATTGACATAAAAAAGGTATTTGTGATATAGGAGGAAGAAAAGTTATACTGAGCATGATTTATTTTGGTAACTAGCTAGTATAAAACAGATTTTTAAGAAGAACATGTTACCTTTCCTAATGATATTTAATGAATCAAAGAAAAAGTAAGCAGATGAAGTAATTTCTTTGTAAATCCCTTTTCCTTCTAGTTTGTTTTTCTGATTATTTTCTTAAAACTTGTTACTGCCACCTAGTGGATAAGGATTGGTGTGCTTTTTTTTTTTTATTTGGGATTATGGCTATTTTCCCAAAGATGATAGCTTTTTTTATCTAAAGTTTTTTTTTTTGTTTGTTTTTTAGATTTTTTTAGATTAAATCATAGCTGTATATATTAGTGCAATCACAGGGTACAGTGTGGTGTTTTCATATACATTTTGAAATACTTTCATCAAACTGGTTAACGTAGCCTTCATGTCATTTTCTTAGTTATTGAGTTAAGACATTCATACTCTGCTTTTAGAAAGATTCACTTGTACCCTCACTTGTTTTAAAAAACAAAACAAAACAAACCCCTCCCCCCACAAGGCTTAGCTCCTGTAG
>CAUYQV010062695.1:0-11517 GCA_963574575.1 Galagoides demidoff
GCTCTTGTCCCCAGGCAGGAAAGGCTGCTAGAGGTTCACCCCTCACTTGGAAACCAAGGCAGCCCAGCTAGGGTGCAGTGGAGCTTCTTGGGAGATGGGCTTTTTGGTAAATAAATAAAAAGACCCAGGTTCAAGGCCTTAGCAGCCCTGGCCCTGGACAACTCTTCCTCCTTCCCTGAGCCTCAGTTTCCTCCCCTATAAGATGGGGATACCTACTGCTCCCTTTGGGGGTGGCTATGAGGACCACATGTGGGCACATGAGGTACTTGGCATGGACATGGCATAAGGGAGGCACTTGGTCGACGTGTGTCCCCTTCCTGTCTCCGGCTGCCCTAGTCAGCCACGAGTTAGAAGCTGGGCTTGACTAATCCAAAGGTCCCTCCTACTGGCCCCAGCAGAAGCTGCTAGGGAAGAATAGCAGTTCTTGGAAAGTCACAAGCAAATGCCTTCAGGAACAGTAGGGCCATAGGTCAAGATGCCCCTGGCATCCATACCAACCACTGGGTCTGCAGTGTCCCTCCCTGACCTACTAGCTGACCCCACCCATGCTGTGGCCCTGTTCAGGGCTCTGTGCCTACTCCTGCATTGGGCACTGGGGACCCATCACTGTCTCCAGGCTCCCCACCAGAGTCATAAAGTCCTTACCCTGCAGCTGTGCATTCCAGGCCCCTGCCAGTCTGGTCAGCACCGCTGTGGTCTCTCCTGCACTTCTTCAGCCTACACCCCACACACTGGCCCCAGCCAGCTCACCATCCCATACAGCACCTGTTTTTCCTTCCTGTGGGGGAATAGCTTAGTTCAGGGCCTGGCCCACGGAGACTGCTCAGCAGGATATATCCTGGGGTCGGCAGAAACACCAAGCATCTGTCTTCACAGGGTCCCTTGCCTGGAATGCCATTGCCTTTCTCTGGTGATCTATGACTCACATGTCAAGACCTACCTTAGGTTTCACCTCCTCCAGAAAGCCTCCCTTGCCACCTGCTTCTCCAGGCCAATGAAGTGCCTTCTTCCCAGGGGGAGAAGGCTATCTTATCAGGATGAGTTAGCTCCAGTCCCCACACATCAGCCTGGTGTGTCCTCTCCCCAGTTCCTACAGATTTGGCTGTCCTCTCTGCTCTTCCTTGCACCCACAGATGTCCTCTGTGCCAGCGGACTGCTAGGTTTCATTCTAGAGATGTCCCAGCTCCCACTTTAACCCAAAGGCCAGGGAATGCAGAGTTAATTTGGACAACAGGTTTTACTGATACTCTGGAGGTAGTTGGAGCAATTCCAATGCTGGGCACAAACCAACTTGACGTTCATGTGCAGACATTGCTATTCTCAGGAATTTGTCAACCATACGTCCCCACCAGCTGGGGCTGGGGAGATCTGACCTCTGGGAATATTCTGGAAACTCCCTTTTCCCTCCCAGATCCCCTCATCTTTTCATGTTATAATGCCAAAGCTATTTAGAACTTTGCAGACTTCAAAGAGAGGCTGTAGCTGATAGGATTTACTATCTGCCCATATGGAAAAGTGCCTGCTGTCAGTTATTAGAGCTCCATTGTTATGGGCTGAACTGTGATCCCCTCCCCAAATTCCATATGTTGAAGACCTAATCCCCAATACTTGAGAATGTCACTAACTATCTTCGAATCCAATATGACTGATATAAAAGGAGGAGGTTAGGACACAGACAGGCACAGAGGGAAGATGGCCAAATACAAGCCAAGGAGAGAACCCTCAGATGCAACAACCCTGCCAACACCTTGATCTTGGGCTTCCAGCCTCCAGAACCATGAGAAAATAAATTTCTGCTGCTTAGACCTCTTTGTTGTAACAGCCCAAGCAAGCTAACATAGATGTTTTTGTGAGCCTTGTTGCACTATCATCACCTGTTTAGGAGCCTGCCAAACTGTAAATTCCCCAAAGGCACTTGGTGGATGAGAGCCTAGAGCCCGCCACACCTCTGAGAGGGTTGGAGAACATTTCCTGAGTGAACATCTTCGAGGAATGAACAGAACTTTGGTCTGGGCCAGGCACAGTGGCTCACGCTGAGAGGCAGACGTGGGGGGATTGCTTGAGCTCAAGAGTGCAAGACCAGCCTGAGCAAGAGCAAAACCCCATCTCCATTAAAATAGAAAAACTAGCTGGGCAGGCACCTGTAGTTCCAGCTACTCAGAAGGCTGAGGCAAGAGGCTTGCTTAAGCCCACGAGTTTGAGGTTGCTGTGAGGTATGATGCCACAGCACTGTACCCTACTCTTTCTCAAAAAAAAAAAAAAAAAGAAAGAAACAAAGAAACAAAGAAAGAAAGAAAGAACTTTGGTCTGCATGCTTTATAAATCATCAAATACTAGAAGGGGGTTCCTTACAATGTATGTCACCCACCTCTGTGAAACACCATCCCACTCAGCCTATGGTTTAAGCCTCTACTACCAACAGCCTGAGTGAAAGTGTCCCCGCCCCATTTTACAGATGAATAAACTGAGGCCCAGGGAAGACAGGTGACTTGCCCAGGATCATACATGGAGTCAGAGTCATTAGGGAGCAGAGACTACAGCCCACAGGTCCCAGAGAGGGCCTGAGAAGAGGAAGGCAGGCCTTGGGAGCCCCTGCAGTGTCTCAGACCTAGAGGCCCTGAGTTTGAATCCCAATTCCTCCTCTTACTTGCTGTGTGCAAGCAAGTTCCTGGCCTCTCTGAACTAGGCCTCTGTGAGCGGACATGCAGTGCTCAGCACAGGGCCTGGTCCAGCTGGTCCAGCACCTGCACCCACAGGAAACCTGACAAAGAGTTCGGGCAGAAGCTTTTCCTGCCCCTCAGTCTGAGGCATGGGGGCAGGGCAACCTCTGTTCACTACTTCTGAACGCTGCCTGCCCCTGCCCTATTGGTCCCTTCCTCTGGGCCTTACAGGGCACAGAGCTCAGATAAGACTCAAAGGCTCATTGTTCCCTCCAGGCCCACGCCAGGCTGGGCCTGCCGGGAACCAGCAACTAAAAATAGCCCCACTGGGTGTTTGGGTCCAGCTGCTTCTCAGTCCGGGGGTCAAGAGGTGTCTGTGCTCTTCCTGGCCACTACTTTGGGTGAAGTCCAACTTGGCCGACTCCCAGATCACCCTGACTGAAGAGCCCAAACTCACACCCGCAAAATATTTAGTGGAAAATTCAAGACTGGCTATAATTCCCTACGGGGTGACAGAGCCTTGGTGCACACTTTCAGAGCTGTTGGAGTCAGAGTTCAGAGGTGAGGTGGGGCTCAAGCTGCGCAGATTGGGAGGAAGAAAGGGTCTAACTGGACAGGCTGGAGTTGGCCGGACAAAGACAAATAAGGGAAGGCAGCCCAGGTGACAGGGATGGCAGAAGCCTCAGGGTGAGGGGCCAAATGTGACAATGAGAGGCTGTGGGAAGTCTGCGTGGCGGAACAGGAGGGGAATCTTCAAGGGGGAGGAAATTCAGGCTCAGACGAAAAGGACCCTGAAGGCCAGGTAAGCCTTTTCCTGATGGAAAGAATCACTGTACCTAATTTCAAGGCCTACGATATAGTACACAGTTGTGTGATGTTGGCAGAGAGACAGAAACACAGATCATCACAACAAGAGAGCCACATGGGTATGACTAACTGATTTGTGACAAAGTTGCAAAAGCAATTCACCAACAGGACTTCACGCCCACTCAGACAGCGGTAATGAAAGTGACATTATAGCAAGTGCTGGTGGAGATCTGGAGAAACTAGACACCTCACAAATTGCTGGTGGGAGTGTTAAATGGTGTGGTTTGGGCGTTCTGCAAAAGGTTAAATGTGGACTTTGTTTATGACCCAGCAATTCCACACCTAAGTAAACACCCAAAAGAATTGGAAACATATGTGTGTCCACACCAAAAAACTTGTAGATGTATGTTCATAGTAACATTATTCATAATCAAAAAAAAAAAAGGAAATAACCCACCAACTGATGAATTGATAAATAAAATGTAGTATATTCTGTGGCACATAAAATACAGTTATACAGTTGAATATTAGGCAATAAAAAGAAACTAAGCAATGTTACACGTGACTGCATTGATGAACCTTGAAAACATCATGCTAAGTGCAAGAAGCCAGTTGCAAAATACCATATATGTTTTGTGATTCCACTTAGATGAAATGTCTAGAGTGGAAAAGTCTACAGAAAGAAGGTTATAGCTTGCCCAGGGCTGGGAGAGTGGGATATGGAGTTGCTTTGAGGAGTGACGGAAATGTTTTAAAACTGATTGTGGTAATGGTTATATGACTCTGAAAACATTAAAAATCATTGAATTGTTTGGTTTTTTTTTTAGATTTTGATAAAGGCTAAATTTTTTTATTTTTTATTTTGAAATTTAAAATTTTTTCATTTTAGGTAGAAGTATTTGGTGTAATTTCAGGTTTTTTTTAAATTAAATCATAGCTGCGTACATTAATGCAGTCATGGGGTACAGTGTGCTGGTTTTATATAAAATTTGAAATATTTTCATCAAACTGGTTAACATAGCCTTCATGTCATTTCTTACTTATTGTGTTAAGATATTTATATCCTACATTTAGAAAAATTCACATGTACCCTCGTAAGATGAACCATAGGCGTGATCTCACCAATCACCCTCCCTCCACCCATCCTCCCCCTTCCCCTCCCCTCCCTCTCCCCTTGCCCCATATTGTTGAGCTATAATTGGGTTATAGCTTTCATATGAAAGCTATAAATTAGTTTCATGGTAGGGCTGAGTACATTGGATACTTTTTCTTCCATTCTTGAGACACTTTGCTAAGAAGAATATTTTTCAGCTCCATCCAAAAATAATTGAATTGTATACTTTAAATAGGTGAATTGTACCACATACGATTATATCTCAATAAAGCTGTTTTTTTTTTTAAGTAGCTCAATGAAAGAGAGAGAGTCTTTTCAACAGATGGTGCTGGAGCAACTGACTATCCCTACACACAAAAAAATGCACTTCTGCCTAAACTTCACATCTTACACAAAAGCTAGTTCAAACTGGATTATAGATGTAAATATAAAACTATAAAACTTTTAGAAGAAAACATAGGAGAAAATCTTCAAGACCTAGGGCTTAGTGAAAAGTTTTCAATCATAACCACAAAAGCATGATCCACAAAAGAAAAAGAGGATAAATTGGATTTCATCAGAAGTCTTTTTCTTTGCAAACAATGCTGTTAGAAAAATGAAAGGCAAGCTACAGACAGAAATTATTTGCAAATCACACATCTAATGAAGGATTCACATGTATACTGTGTAAAGTACTCTCAAAACCCAATGGTAAAAAAGCAATCTATTTAGAAAATGGGCAAAAGACATGAACAGACATTTCATCAATGAGGTTATACAGATGGCCAATAGGTACATAAAAAGATGTTCAATGTCACTAGCCACTAGGGAAATGCAAATTAAGACCTGGATGAGATAGCACCACATACATCAGAACAGCTAACATAAAATATAGGGACATTTAAATGCTGGCCAGTGTGTAGAGACACTAGATCTCTCGTGGTACAGCTACTTTGGAAAATAGTTTGGCAGTTTCGTAAAAACCAAACCTACACTTACCAACAACCCAGCAATTTCACTCCTGGATATTTATCCCAGAGAAATGAGGTTATGTCCACACGAAACTCTCTAGACAATAGTTCATAGCAGCCAAAGACTGGAAACAATGAAAGAGTTCTTCATGAATGGTAGACTGCTGCACTTCCATACCACAGAATGCTACTAAGCAAGAAATAGGGTTGAGCTATTGATACCCACCGTGGCTTGCATGGCTAGCAAAGACATTATGCTGAGTGAAGAAAGGCAATCTCAGAAGATCACATACTGTGTGATTCCATTTATGTAACATCCGTGACATGACAAAATTATACAGATTAGTGGTCAGCAATAGTGTGGGGTGTGGCTGCAGAAGGGTATCAAGGGAAAGCTTTGTGATGATAGGATAGTTCTGCATCTTAATTGCAGTGGTGGCTACAGAAATCTACACATGTGATAAAATGACATAGAACTATACCCACAGATGGACCAATGTCAATTTCTAGTTTTGATACTGTACAATAATTATATAAGATATACTCATTTGGGATGCACTTAGATGAAGGGTACACAGGACCTTTCTGTACTATCTTTACAATTACCTGTGAATATAGGTACATCATTATTTCAGGGTCATATTTTCAGTGCAGTGAAAACTTTTCCCAGGTAGATAACGACTCTTCTGCTAGGGGGTGCTGGGCATGGATCAGACCTAAGCTTAGCCCAGCTCCTCCTGATGTGCAGAAGTGTGAGAGAGAATAAATGATTGTTATTTCAAGCCATTGCACCTTGGGTTCATTTGTTTTGCAGCACTATTATATTAGTAGCTGACTGATACATACCCACATGCCCCACCTCCTCTCCACAGCACTAAGATAATGGATGTCTGTCATTGGTGACTGTGGCACAAATAGTTGTCCCCAGTGTCTGTTGTGCCCTATGTTACCCAGAATACTAGAGCCTCTGATTTTTATCTGGTCATATGGCTACCTAGATGAAGACTGCGCTTCTCAGCCTTCCTTTTAACTAGATTATGGCCATGTGACTAAGTTCTGGACCATGGGATATAAGAAAAGGTGTCATGAGCACCTTCTCTAAGAAATAGCTGTATTCACCTTCCCCCCTCCCCTTTCTTGGCCCCTTTACCCTTGCATGATGGCTGGAGCTCCAGCAGCCATCTTGGACATCAGGTGGAAGCTATATTTTGAGGATGGCAAGTCAACAAAATAGAAAAAATTTGGCTTCCTGGTTATCATGAAAATACCATACCAACCCTGGGTCCTTAAATCTGAATTTCCTTTATGTTGGAGAGATATAAACTTCTATCTTATGTATTTGTCACTCACAGCAGAACTTGATCTTTACTTACACAGTGGCTTCTCCTCCGGGCTTCCTTTCATGAGCTTGTCTGTGTGACCCACCATGCTTATCAATACATGGCCTTTATCCATTAAATAGGTGCTTATTAAGCATTTGCTACGTAAGTGAGGAGTGAGACAGATGTGGTGCCTGCCCAGAGGAGAAGAGGAGAAGACAGCAAATTCACAAACACCTGTGTTTGTACAATTACAGACTACAACAAGGGCCATGAAAGAAAAACTCAAGGCACTTTGTGAGCAGGCAACAGGGGCCCTCTTCCAGTCAGGAATGTCAGGGTGGCTTCCCTAAGTGACAGCTAAACTGAGCTTTGGGGGGAAAGAGGGAAGGAATACAGCCTGATACTCGAGCACCAGCTGGGGAGCCAGCCAGCCTGAGCTTAAATCCCATCATCTTTCATTGCCTTGTAACCTTGGACAAAGCACTATCTCTCCATTCCTTGGGGTTTTTTTCTCTGGGAAAGAGAGATCCAGGTAACACAACATTTATATGACATTTACAATGTGCCAGCTACCATTCTAAGCACTTTACAGGTATTAACTCTTTTGATTCTTATTATAGCTATAGTATATTATAGTACGGGCCCCATTCCTATCCCCAGATACAGGTGGGTAGACCAAGGTCCACAAAGGGAAGTAATTTGCCCAAGTTCCCTCAACTAAGTGGAAGAGCTGGGAGTTCCCATAAGCAACCTGCCCTCAGAACAAACACTGTAGTGGTCAATAGTAATAGCTCTTAACTCACAGAATGAGAAAGAAGATGTCAGTCAAGTACTTAGCACAGTGCCTGGCAAATACTATTGTCATTATTATTATTAACTAAGAGAAGGGGGAAAGAGTGTTCCAGGCAGAGGGAACTAACTGCGCGTGCAAAGGCCTTGGGTACAAGGGGGTCTGGTACATTCTAGGACCCGAACAAAGACCTCAAGGCAGACCCTTAGGGCTGTGGGTAGAGAGCTCACAGCTGCTTTTATCCTATCACAACAACTTCATTAGGTAAGAACTATTATTATTCCCTCTTCATAAACAAGGAAACAGTAGCTCAGAGAGGTTAAGGGACTTGCCTGAGGTCACACAGTATAGAATCATCTGAGCCTGGACTCAGACCCGGGTCTGCAGCCTCCACAGCCCATGCCTCTTCCCTGCCTCAGAGTCCCAGAACTCCAGAAACAGAGCTGGTTCTGCTGTGAGAACACTGCAGAGAGAGAAGCAAATGTGGCCTGAGGTGTTGGGGTTTCACGGCCCCTGGAGAGTACCCCACCCATTTTTCAGATAGGAAAAGTGGCCCAGGAAGGAAAGGAACTTGCCAGAAATTGGCAGCCCACCTAGATGGATAGGCTGGGTTCCTTCCTCCAGTCCTCCTGCCCTTATTCATCCACGTCCTCTGTTTTTTTTCATACTTTCTCCCAGGCTGCAAACTGAGCTGACTCCCCTGAGGGGCAGCTGTGGCCCCTGGGCTCAGTGGTGGGTATAAAGTGGGGGGACTTTGCCTCCAGGGCTGGAGCTTGTAAATAACCAGGAGATTGGAGCCCAGCCTAGCTCAGGACACCAGGGCAGTGTCCCCAAGGGCATGAACCCTGTACACGCTGGGACTCATGGTAAACAGACTACTCCGTCTAAGTCAGCCCTCCAGGTCCCTGGGGATGTGGCTTAACAGAGCCCTAGCAACTCCCAAACACACTCTGACACTCCACATATGGAAGGCACTTAGACCTGGATCCCCCACACCACACAGAGCGCAATCTGCCCCTTTGGAAGATCCTCCTTCCAGCAGAAGGAAAAGCTGGATTCTGCTTGGATTTTAAGAGAAGAAACTGAGGACCAGGGAGAAGGCGCTCATCCAAGGTCATGGCAGTGGGTAGGTGGTTGGGACAGATCTGAGAGCAGAGCCCAGAACTGCTGCAAGGCTAGTTACCTGACAGAGCAGGTTCCATTCAGTTACCCTTGAAACAGCAGGCAAGTAGGACCTGCACAGCCCATGCCAGGCCTAGACCCAAACCCCACCCTATTGGGATTCACAATGTCACTGAGCCCACATGAGCCCCAAGATATTATTCCCATTTCATAACGGAAACAGCTGAGGTTCTGAGAGAGAAGGCAACTTGTCAACACAACCCTACTGAGAATTGACAATCAACTCAGGACCAAATATTTCCACCCTGGTAAGCTCACCCTACTTGGCCTTCCTTAGAAAAGCTCTGCCCCCAGGCCAATGAGATCCTGGGTCAAAAGTTCCCTTCTGCTGCTCCAGCAGAGCCACCACACCTCGCAGACTGGCAGGAAGGTGCGGCTGAGGCTGCCTGGAAGTTAGGGATGGAGATCCCAGTCCCTGCTCAGCGATGATGTGCTGTCTGCTTTCTGTGAAACTTGATGTTCTCATTTGTAAAATGAAAATAATACTCAGACTTTCCTCCCAGGGCTGTTGTGAAGACTGAAGGAGATAAGGCATGGCATGTGCTTGGTGCATGCCTCTTGTGTGGCTGGAGCTATTATTTCCATCTATTGCCTGGCATGACCCTGCCGTACCCTACCACACCCCTACTCCATCTATACCCACAGCACACACAGCTGCCCCTCAATCCCCTCTTGAGGAAGGGATGCCACAGTGCTGGGGCCCAGGGTGCCCCTCTTCCCTCTTTCCTGGCCTGGCCAGGAAGAGGACAGGCAAAGCCAGATGTTTCACAGATGTTGCCAATTGTAACCAAAACAACATCACACAAGTGGCTTCTCTGAGACCCAGGGTTGGTTGCTTGAAGGCTTCCAAACTCTGGGGGAGAGGCAGGGCCACGGGGTGTAGTCAGGGACCTGAGGCTCAGTGGGGAAGAGTCCTGAATCAGGGAGGCCTTCTAAGGTAGGGTGTCAGCAGGAGGGACCAGGGGAGGGTACAGGAGGCAAAAGGACCAGTGGATGCGAAGGCAGTGAGGTGGGGTCAGGAGCTCAGAGGAGTTGGGTAAAGGTGAGCGCAGGAGGGAGGGATTAGGCTGGAGAAACTAGAGGGTCTCCGGGGGTCACCTGGGCAAGGAGACCTATAGGAACTAATACTGACTTTCCCTCCCACAACCCTGAATCCCAGCTTGACATGGAGAGAACTTTAGAACCCCCAAAAGGCTCACAGGCCCTCCCTCCTGAGCTTCTTGCCATGGGAGAGATGCAAGTAGAAACCCAAGAAGGGGCCCAAGCACTGAGCAGCAGTTTGGATGAGATGGTTTCCAGGCTGGAGAGTCTAGGCTACCACCTCTGGCCCAAGCCTGGCCATGAGTAAGTGCCATTCACAAGGCAACAGCCACAAGCACACGGGACTTGACTCGCCCACAAGAAGTCTGGCTGCAGTTGACACAGGTGACACTGAATCCCCCGCCTCACCACTGGGATCCAATTAAGAGGCACCACTGTGCCCTCTTCCCTCTCCACCCATCCACACCCCATTTGCCAGCTGACCCCAACTGCTCCCAGCCAGGCCGAGACTGGGCAGGAATCAGGGACAGGCTGTTTCTGACTTCCTCCTGGAACAGGCTGGCCTTGTCCTCTAGCAAAACCATTCCTGGAAGGACAAAAATCCGGGGCCAGAGTCCTGGCCTGGGCAACTGGAGAATGGCCTTTGCCATTCACCTTGTGACCCTCATATTTAATTAAAGAGCATATACCCCATGCCAGGTGCAGAACTAAACTTGCCATATGTGTGACCTCAGTCATTGAAACTCTGGCTTAGGTGCCAATATGCACAATTTATAGATGAGAAAACAGGCAGAGAGGTTACAGGATT
This sequence comes from Galagoides demidoff, assembly GCA_963574575.1. Taxonomy (NCBI): domain Eukaryota; kingdom Metazoa; phylum Chordata; class Mammalia; order Primates; family Galagidae; genus Galagoides; species Galagoides demidoff. Next base: position 10,675 of record CAUYQV010062695.1, read on the forward strand.
TATTCAAAAACTCAGAGCCAGTAGTAAGTGGTGGAGCCAGGGTCTGAGCCCTAGGGCCTTATTCCAAGGTGTTTCACCTCTGCTAAGGTGCTAATTCCCTTCCCTGCACCTCAGTCTTCCCATCTGTGGGAGTGGAGCATAATGACCTCACAGCTCTGATGTTCCACATTCGCGAGCCTAGAATTGCCAGATAGAGGCCAAGGAGAGTGCTCCTTCTTCGAATTAAAAGAAAAATGGAGACCAGGCTCAGCGCCTGTAACTCTGTGGTTAGGGCACCAGCCATATACATGGAGGCTGGTGGGTTCAACCTGGCCCAAGGCAGCTAAAACAACAATGACAACTGCAACAACAACAATAGCCAAGTGTTGTGGTGGGTGCCTGTAGACCCAGCTACTTGGGAGACTGAGGCAAGAGAATCATGTAAACCCAAGAGTTTAAGGTTGCTGTGAGTTGTGACAGCACAGCACTCTACCGAGAGCAACATAGTAAAATTCTGTCTCAGAAAAAAAAAATGGGGTGACACCTGTGGCTCAGAGGTGTAGGGCGCCAGCCCCATATGCCGGAGGTGATGGGTTCAAGCGCAACCCTGGCCAAAAACTGCAAAAGAAAAAAAAAAAAATGGAGACCAGCCCATATAGCACACTGCACAGGTGAGGGGATTGAGGCATAAGGGGTCTGGGGACATAGCCAAGGTCCTCCAGAGAGCCCAGGCAGGGCCCAGGACAGGGGAACCCAGGTACCTTTCCAGTCTGTTCTCCAGCTGCTCTGCATAGCCACTCTGAAGCCAAGGGAACCAAGCTGTGAGTAATGGAAACCAGGCAGTGGGGCCTTCCAAAATGGGAA